>RAKG01000119.1:0-107441 GCA_009802275.1 Neurospora sp. CHS-2018a | reverse complement strand
CCAATATAAGACCTTTCCACACAAACCACATACCATTCTACTCCATTTTGAACGCTCTATTCAACTACCCTATTCGATTCTTCGTAACGCTTCAACCCGTCGATCGATACCCTCCAACATGAACTTTTCAAAATCGTATTCAATTAAATCCTTCCTATCGTTAATCCTCCTTATAATCCGGCTATAATTCGCTCGAACGTTCTATTCCTCTACGGCCGTCTACCCGGGAATACCGACCTCGTCCTATAATTTTATTTTACTAACGTAGAAAATTGGACTATATTTTATATTAATTAAGAGTTTAAACGTAATTTTATAACTATTTGCCTTAAGGATTTCAAAAGGACCTTTAAATAAAGGTGTAAATTTAGCGTATAAGTAACCGGTTTCGAAATTCTCCGTATTAAATAGGACCTTATCTCCCATTTTATACTTTAGGGTATTTAACCGGCGAATATTAATATTATCCTTATACTATTATTAAATTCGTTTTATTTAGTCCGTAATATAATTTAAAACTTCTTTAAAGCGATTAACGATTTTATTAGCTTTAAAATACTTTATTTATTATTATACAAATATACTTAAAGGATAAAGTTTAATTAGTTTAACGCTTATACGAGGGTAGAAATTATAATTAGCGAAGAAGGGGGAAATACCGGTAGTTTTAAAAATTAAATTATTATTAACAAACTCTATAATTAATAATTAATTTATTTAATTGTTTTACACCTAATTAATATAAAGGCGAAGGTATTTCTTTATTTCTATATTAATATATTTAATTTAATTATTAATAATTAAGTAGAATACGGAGGAGGGTTTAAGAGTTACTTCTAAGCGGGACGATAGGGTTCTCTAAAATCGGGAAATAAATTAGGAATTTTAATTAAAGATAATAGAGTCCGGAAATCCGTAAATACTATAAACCTTCTCAATAAAGCGGTTTACTAACTCTTCGGCCGTAAAATTAATAATAAGAATAAAGTACTGTATTTTAATTAATTAGTCTACTACTATAACGACGTATTTAAACTCCTAGCTTTAATAAATGTAAGACGTTAATAAAGTAATGTAATTTACCGAAATATCTTTCTATAATATAAATAATATTGCTAAAAACTTTAAAAAACTATAGGGGGTATACTATAATAATTTAAATTTCGTATATATTAAATAAACCTTATAGTATATTCTAACGGTAATATATATCTTTAATTAGAAGAAAAATTACGAAAGTAACGAATAGGTCTTTTTATAATTTAAATACTTAATTAAAAGCGAATTATAAATGTGGCGAAGGAGTTATAATTAAAGTTCGGTATTTATAGGGTTAACGAGGACGGCGCTATAATAGTACGCCCGTCCCTAAATCGATTTATATTCGGCGAAGGATATTTTCTTTATATAGTCTTTAATTTCCTTAGATTATACTTTATAATTAAAATCTAATAAATAAACTACAACGTTTTATAAAAAGATTAACTTCTTATAACTCTCTATAATTAAATTATTAATAAATTTCTCGTTTATAACCTCTAATTCGCAAATATATTCGGTACCGACGTTAACTTCCCCTCCTCTGTCCTTTAGAATAAATATTCCGTTAATAAAGATATTATAATTGAATAGGACTTTATTCCTAATTAGTAACTATTTATTAATTATATCCTTAAATAAATCTTCCGGCTTCCTACTTAGAGCGTTGGGGTATACCTATAATAAACCCGGTCGATACTTAATTATAAAATTAAACCGGGAGAGGAATTAGAATTATTGTATATAGCGGGGAGTAAATTACTTATTAATAATAAAAGTCTTTAAACTTTTATAATTTATAAGGACTTCGAAAGGTTTTTATACACTTTCTAATTCRGGGCGCTACTCCTTTAAAACTTTAATAATAGCGAGCAATTCTTTATTATAAATATTATAATTATATTCGGCTAAAGAATATTATTAATTAAAATAAACGATAGGGCGGAGGATACCCTCCTCGTCGTATTATAATAAAGTACCGCCGTAGGCCTAATTGGAAGCGTCCGTCTCGACGACGGTCTATTTAAACTAATTGTAAATACGAAGTATAAATCTACTACTAAAAACCTTTTTAAAGGCTTCGAAAAACTTCTAATACTATTCCGTCTAATATTAATTTACGACCGTCTTTTTAATTAATTTATATAGTAGGCTAGTAATAATTAAAAAGTATTTAATAAAGCGATAATAGAAGTTAATAAAGCCTAAGAAATACTATAGCACCTTTTTAAAATTTAGAATTTCCTACGTTATAATTATAAAGACCTTTTTAGGGTCTATTTCGAAACTTCCCAGGGTAATAATAAGACTTAAATACTTCGTATAAGTAATATAAAATTCGTATTTATTAATATCGATCTAAAGCCCTACCTTAATTATTTACTATAAGATTTTCTTAACGTACTTCTCGTACTCTTCTTCATTATCCGAATAAATTAGAACGTTATTAAAGTACGTAATAATATAAATATTAAAGATATTATATAATACATTATTAATATAATTTTAAAAAGTCCCCGGTACTCCCTATAATTTAAACGGATATATAATAGATTCGTAAAGGCTAAAGCGGGTAATAAAAGTTATTAACTATTCGTAGCCCTCTTTAATACATATCCTATTGAATATTATAATAATATCGAACTTAATAAAGATGTTAGCCTTATAAATAGCGTTAAAAGTCTCTTTAATTAGCGGTAATAGGTATTAAATCTTTATTATTATATTATTAATACTATAATAATCTACGTAAATATAAATACTACTACCCGGCTTCTTAATTAATAGGATAGGCGAAGCGGCTATAGATTATAACGGGCGGATAAATTTCTTCCTTAAATTATTATCGATCTACTTCTTAATTACAATGGCTTCGATAAATAATATTCGTCGTAATCGTATATTAGGGGGCGTCTCGCCCGGCTTAAATTCAATCTTATAGTTGTAACGGCGCCGGTCCGGCCATACCGCCATGCCCGCTATACCCTATAAGAGGATTGGTGTCACGAAGTACTATAAAGTACTACGAAGGTTAGAGGAATAAGTAATATAGAAGGTTCGTGCTAAAATTGGCCAGGCGGGCGCTAAGCCTATTGAAGGCGTTTATTCTTATTTATTATATAAGTAAAGGGGGATACGAATAAAGGGATTAGTTGTTAGCGACTTATATATAGGTTCCGCTATTACTTACGTACTAGGGTATTTATTTGGGTTCGTATATATATATTTAATTCTCTTCCTTTTTTTCTCTTTACTTTAAATCTTTTATTATAAATAGTATTTTAGTTTTGCCTTCGATTTATTTATATTAGCGCCTTTATATTATTTAAAATTAATTTAATAATTATTTAGGAAGGTTAAATCCTAACGATTAGAAACCGATATAAATAATTAAACCGACTATTATAATTTAAGGAACCGAAATTTATAATAATTAATATTATAGTACCCCCGCGCTTAATTTATAATAGTACTAATATTAGAATAGAGGGCTTTAACGATTATAAGAACGATTACTACAAAAATAACGACCGTAGAAATTTTTTTGGCGAAGAGGGTAATAAAAGTTTTAAATCCGAAGATAGAGGAGGCAATTAAACTTTCTATAAAAGAAATATTAATAATAAAAATAATTCTAAATCGTTGAAAGAGGAAAATAAGGCTATTATTAAACTTAGTATCGATAAGAAAAAGGATAAAAAAAAGCCTTAGCGCGTCAATCCTATTATTAGGGAGAATATAAAGGCTTTTATACGCTTTAACAAGGAATATTTTAATAGACTTTACCCCTTCGAAGAAAAATCCTATAATAAGTCTACCCTTTTCCGTAAAAAAATACTACTTTATTTATATAATTAATTAAAATCCCCGTCGGAAATATTAACTAATATTTTAATTAAAAGCGACGACGACGACGAACCTAAATTATCGTTCGATTTATTCGATAAATATATTAGTAGCGAAATTAACCGATTCAATACTACTTTTAATTTGAAAAACTTTACTAAAAATTTAAAGGATAAAATAAAAGAGTTCGTCGAATTCTTTATTTGCAACGCCGTCCCCTACGTCTCCTATTACATTCTATTACCTAATTTAAAATTACCTTTTAATAGATATTTAAACGAGGCTAAATTTAGCGAACTATATACCTTCTGCCCAACTAATATATTTTACAAATTTAAACTCTAAATTACAATAAATATAGTTTTAAAGGAATAGGTATTAAAAATACGCTAAATTATTTTATTTTTAAATACCAAATTTTATACCGTTTACAATTAAATCCCTAAATTAAAAGAAATTTACTCTAATACGCCTACTTCTACAATTAACCTTAAGATAGTTCAATCCTTTAAAAACCACTTAGCCGATAAAGAGGAAGAGATCTAGGCTTTAAAAGAAACTATTATTAATTTAAACGTTTTTAAAAGTATATATAAACTTAAAAATAAAGTAATAATAATAATTAAAAAGATAATCTTCCCTAATATCGAAAAGGATTCTAACGTAACTCCCCTTCGTCATTCTACTACTTACTTCGTTATTATTCCCCTTAATAATAACGTTGACGATAATAAAATTATAACCGCCCCCCTTCGTCGAACCCGCCTCTCTACTAAATAAGCCGACCCGCCTAAATTTTATAATTAGAATAAAGAGGACGATATACCTTTTAAAGCCTAATATAATTTAATTTAAAATAAATTCGAAATTAATATTAATTATTATTTAACCGACTATAATAAGTTTCTCTATATTAAAAATCGTTTAGCCAGATTTACTTTTAAGGATTTAATACTTTACTTTTACAAAATTTATTCTAATTAATTTACAACTTATTCTAATTTAATAATTTATTTATAACGCGAATATAGCGACCTTAATTAAAACGAAAAGGTTTTTATTAACTTTATAAAATTTAAAATAAAGGATATTAATAATTTCAATTTCTTTAAAAATAAATTCGTCCGTATAACTAGTAAATACTAACGTCCTAAAATTAAATAGAAGCGTAAACTATTTTAGTACCTTCTTACAAAATATAAAAAGTAAATAGGCGCTAAATATTATAATTCTTCTATTTCTTTCGAATCTTATTATATCGATTATTCCAATTTTAACTAAATATTTAAAACTATTATTAAAGAGACTAAGGCGGCTTCCAGCAACTTTCGTAATAAAAGGAATAATAAAGGATTTAAATCCAATTCTAGCGGATCTAGTTCCGGTAGCTCTAACTCTTCCGTTTTTAAGCCTATTAACGGTAGCGGAGGCAACTATTCTACTACTAATAGGATTAAGGAGACTACCCGATTATTTAACGAAGGTAGATACTTCTTCTATAAGGAATATAATTATACTAAGTATAATTGCCCCTAAAAAGATTAATACAATTAGGAACGTTATAACTACGTTACTACTATCGTTAAACGTTATTTAATTAATAAGAATAATATTAGTAATTAGCCTATAATTCCTACTACCTCCGTTACCGGCGATACCGCCCCCGTTACTAATAATTAGGGAAATTAAATACTTTAAGTAAATTAAATTCCTTTTTAGGGGAAGTATCGGTTACAAAATAAATAAAAGATAAATAAAAATAAGGAAAGGATAAATTTAATTTAATACCCTACTTAAGAGGGGATCCTATAATTATTTAATATACTATAGTTAATAATAGAATATTTTTATTTATATTTAACGCCCTAATCGATATAGGAGTAAACGGCTACCTATTTATTAATATAACCTTTGCTAACAAATTAAAAGAACGATTATTAGTAGAAATAACGAGCGATTTTCCCGTTCGAAGTATTAGTAATTATTAAAGAAAAATTAGTTAAAGTATTAAAGAGGTTATTAAAACCGCTTTAAAGATTCGAAACCGAATAATACCCCCTAATATCTTTATTATTATTAATATAAACTACAACCTTATTATCGGCCGTAAATAGTTCGATATCTATAATATTTAAGTAGATTATAAGAATTATTACTTTATTTTTCCCTCTAAATAGAAACCGGACCCCGAATAAATAAGGAATTTAAATTTCGAAGTCCGCCCTAAAGGCTCTAGTATCGTAAACTTAAATTATTAAAAAAATGTAATCTATCGTAATATACTTATAGAACGAAAAGATAAGCAACGAGCCGATAATAAGAATAGTAGTCGTATAGCGCCCAAATTTACGAATGGCTATATAACTACTCTAGAACTTATCCTAGCGGATTAACCCTTTCCCAATTATTATAAAAAAGAATTCGATTAAAAGGCCTACGATTAATACTGGAGAGAAGTATAATAATATTAGAAATAGATCGAAAAATATATTTACGAACTTAAGGCTCTTTAGCTATAACCTAAGAAGATAATCCTTATTATACTAATAGATTTTAAATATACCCGAAATAAAGATATTAGCGAACTAGGTTATACCTATCCTTATATTCTATTCTAGAACCCCAACTCAATTTTTAAATAGACTAACCTATTAAGTAAAATAGAGAAGAATTTAACTAATTTTATTTACTTTATAGTATTATTTCTAGAACCCGTATAATTTATTTAAATTAAACCGACCGAATTATAAAACGGTAAATAGGGCTCTAATAACTAAAATATATATAAATTTAAAAGAAATTTAATTAATTAGTATAAAGAACGACCGGTATAGATATACGTTCTTAAAAGTAATTTATTTATATAGTCCGCCGTTAAAACCGACTATATAATATATTCGATAAGTATTTTCGAAATCGACCGGTTTATTTAATAAAAGTACGTAGTAGAAGACCCCGCTTAGGAATTATTACTTCGTAACGAAAAGGAATTTTAGGAAGAAGTTTTAAAAATAGTACCGGATTATTATTACAATTATATCGACGTTTTTAATAAATTCGACTTAAACGTCCTACTAAATTATCGGCCGTACAATTATAAAATTAAATTCGAAGAAGGACACCGGCTAGAGGAATTCGGTTATAGCCCTCTCTATAAAATATCGTTAGACGAATTAGAGGCGGTAAGGAAATATATCTTAAAAAACCTATCCAAGGGATTTATCGAGGCGAACTCGTCCCTTTAAGCCGCCCTAATCTTATTTATTAAAAAAGTTAATAGTAATCTTCGTTTTTATATCGATTACTACAAATTTAACGCTATTATTAGGAAAGACCGATACCTACTACCCTTAATTGAAGAAACGTTAGCTAAGGTCGCTAAAGTTTAATAGTTTATTAAAATTGATATTTAATAAGCCTTCTATTATATTTATATAAAGTTAAAAGACGAAGAATTTACTACCTTCCGTACCGGTATAAGAACTTTTAAATATAATGTATTACTATTTAATTTAATAAACGGTCCTGCTAACTTCTAAACTTTTATTAATTCCCTCCTAGAATTATATTTAAGAAATTTTTATATTATATATATTAATAATATCCTAATTTACTCTAATACCCTCGAAAAATATAAGGATTATATTTATAAAGTACTAATTAAACTAATAGACGTTAAACTATAAATAGATTTAAAAAAGTACGAATTCTAAATTACTAAAATAAAGTTTTTAGGATTTATTATAGGATATAATAGTATTTCTGTTAACTTAAAAAAGGTAGAGGTTGTTAAAGAGTAGGTTATACCTTTTAATTTATAAAGAGTACAATCTTTTTTAAAGTTTTATAACTTCTACCGAAAGTTTATTAAAAATTATAATTGAATGGCTCGCCCCCTTACTAACTTAATTAAAAAAGGCGAAGTATTTATATAGATTAATAAATATTAGGCGGTATTCGACGGTTTAAAATAATTATTAATAGATACCCCCTTATTAAAATACTTTAATTATAACGTCGAAATACGAATTAAAACGAATATTAGCGATAGAATTTTCGTAGGAGTCTTATCCTAATATTAGGAAGATACGAAAGAATAGTACCCTATCGCCTATTTCTTAGAAACTATATAGTAAATTAAATATAATTATCCGATTTATAATAAAGAATTATTTACTATTATTAGAGCCTTCTAAACCTAACGTCCTAAATTAGTCGGTTTAAAACAATTGAAACCTTTTATAATTATTATTAATTATTAAGTATTAAAATACTTTAATATAAAGTAATTACTCAATTTACAATAAATTAGATAGGCGGAATTCTTATTTTAATACTACTTCGAAATTACTTACTGCCCTAGTACTAAGAACGCAGCTACTAATATCCTATTAAGGAAATTAGAGGACTTTAAAATTTAAAAAGAAAAGAAGGAGGCGTACTATACTTTCTAAATATTTAAACCTTTAAAAGACGCTGATAGAATTAAAATTATCGCCTTAGTTTTTATTACTATATCGAACGGCTTTTTAAAAGAGTCGGTACTAATCCTTATATTAAATATTAACGGTTTAGAACTATACTTAATCGAACCCGAAGGATATAAATTAGTCGATATAATTATAAAGGCTAATTATAAAGAGGGGTCTTTAAAGGAATATTATATATACGTTTATAGCTCGGATTCTAAATTTATTATAATAGCTAATAACCTTTTAACCTACGAAGGTCGTCTCGCTATTCCCGATAAGAATAATCTACGTACCTATATTATTAACGAAATTTATTCGACCCTAATAACGGTTTACCCCGGCTATAATAAGACCCGAACGATTTTAAACTAATATTATTAATAATTAAGTATAGCCGGCGATATTAAACGCTTTACTAAGAATTATATAATTTATAAAGCGAATAAAGTACTTAAGGATAAGACCCCCGGCAAATTGTACCCTATCCCGCCGCCCGCTAGGAAATAGACTTCGATTATAATCGATTATAAGAAAATATTTAAAGATAAATACAGTTTCGATAATACTCTAATTATAGTAGACCGTTTAATAAAATCGTTATAAGTTATACCTTATATAGAAAGGTCGATTACTTAAAATACCGTCCGGATATATTATAAGGGTCCTTATTACGTTTATAGTATACTAGAGGAGGTAATTTCGGATTGCAAACCCTAATTCGTATTAGTATTTACTAATAAGATATTTAAATTGATAGGAACGAAGTAGAAATTCGCTATAGCGGAATATAATTAGACAGCTAGCTAAATTAAAATTATAAACGCCTACTTCAATTAACGACTTCGTCCCTTCGTTAATTATTACTAAAATAATTAGTCTAAAATTATACCCACTTTCAACGTAGTATAAAATAACTTCCCTTAAAATAGTACTAGCCTCTCCCCTTATAAAGTTATATTCGGTTACCTAATACGTATACTTTTTAATTAGGAAGCCCGGACTTAGGACCCTTCTATCCCCCGGATAGAATAGTTAATTAGAGAATAAATTTAAAAGTACGCTTAATATATTTACAAATATATAGAATTTACTAGAAAAATAATTATAAAAGTATAAAAGGAATAGGTTTATTAAATTAATAAGAAACGAAGAGACCCGAACTTCGACGTTAGCAACCGAATTATTATTATTAAACGGCTATAATTAATAACGATTCGTTCTAACAATAAATTCAATTTCCCTAATACTTATAACTATTATAAAATTATTAAAAAAATAGAATATTCTTACCGACTTGAGTTCCCGGATAATTAGAAAGGCTTAGACTTCTTTTATATTAATTATTTAAGGAAATATAATAATAACCCCCTACCCAACTAATCGGTTAAATACCCCGGCCTAATTATTAAAAATAATAAAGATTCTGAATAGGAGGTTAAAAAGATTAATACTTTTAAAATAATTAATAGTAAATTCTTCTATAATACGGATTAGAAAGGTTAGGACTCCGACCTAAAGTATTAACCGGCCTCTAATTTTAAATACGCTTTAAAACTTCTTTAAAAATTCTACGAAGCTAACTTAGAGGCCTCGGGCCCGCCTAAACGGTTAATAAATTAATTAAATAAAAATTAGGAGGAGTATAAGGATAACGAACTGCTAGAATTATTAGGACTAAGGCGTTTACAAAGGATTTTATATAAATAAGGTTGCTAAAGGATTATTATATTTATTATAGAACTTTTAGTCTAGTAAGACTCGCGGACGAATCTTCTTGTGAAAGCGTGATTCTACGAGAGATAAACTGCAAGATTAGAAGCCACAAATCAAAGTAATATTAAGTATAAAGAAGGAAAAGGAAGGTTTCAAACGAGGGCATCGCGGTTCCGGATATATAAGTTAGAACTACTACTCGTCGCCGCCTTCCCGATCCGTAAATCTTATCAATAAGAATATAAGCCTTATTCTATCCAATATATTATCGTACCCAATACCCTATGCCTAGTACCCCATTGCCCAGTAGTTAGTGCTCTAGGCCTTCATCCAGCTATACTATGATATCACCCCCCCTTCGGAAAAAAGGCTTAGCCCTAGAGCCGAAAGAAAAGAAAGGAACGGTAATATAATTGAAATGAAATGAAAGACAATTATTAATTATATAAAAGATATATAAACTTATTACAATAATTAGTCCAATTTAATATATTACGATAGAAGTCTAAAATGAAATAAAAGTAGAAATTTTATACTAAATATTCGCGACTAAAGTTTAATTTAGTTATCGCAGTACAAATTGTATAAAAATATAAAAAAAACTTCCTCTAATCGGACTCGAATAAGCCGCCTCCTAGGCAGAAGATAAATACTATTGGACTTTAGCGTACTCTCGTTAATAATATAAATTATTATTCTATATTACTATATTATATAACCGCGGTTATAATTTATAATAAAGTAGTATAATTGTCGTCCTTATTAAAAGCGTGTCGCCCGACCTTATTTCTTCTTCTTCGACTTCTTTAACCCCTTACCTTTTAATAATTCTTCCGCGGGCATATTATTATCCTTATAATTTTTTAATACTACGCTATTCTCCTATACTCTAATCTATATTATTAATCGTTTTAATAGTCCCGGCTTATCTAGGTTTTATTTATAGTATTCCCGCAACTTCAATAAGGCGTTTTTAAACCCTACTATTAAATACTACTCGGGATTTAAGTTCCAACCTTTCTAATTAACTTAATATTTTAATTACCTATTAACCAATCGGTACGTTATAATATCTTTAATCTCTTACTCCTCTTCGTCGTTTACTATTTCGCCTACTAGGTTCTTATTTACTTAGCCTAATAGGGGATTCGCTAGGTCCTTCCTTAAACGGTCGGTATAAAAGACCTTCGAACCCTTCTATAAAAGTAGGACTTTTAAGACGTAGGAATACTCTAATATTCTAATAATTTTATATAGTATTTTAATTAAGGGATAATCAAATTTATTATTAAGTTTATCTATTAATTAAATCTTCTTAATAATAAATACTTTATCGCCTACCCCGAAATTAAAGTCTCTCTAATAACGGTTAATTTACTTTATTTATCTTTCTTATACCTTTATTACCGCCTTTCTAATTAGAAAATATATTATTTCCATCTTTTTTATTAAAGTTCTTACTTCTTCTTTCGATAGCTTTTCTTTAACTATATCTCCCTCTTACTTTAAACTTTATATCCAATTTATTATTAATAAACTTTTTAATACCCTAAATATTACTTTATATAGTAATATTCTATTTAAGCTTTTATATAATAATATACCTTAAATACTATTTAGCGCTAATATTAAATTTAACTAATTATCCTAATTATATAAAACGTAGGGCTAAAGGTATTAATTAATATATTAGTTTATAATTTCCGCTTAGCCGGCCGTTTAGGAGTAGCCCGAACTATTAAATTTCTATTAAATCCTTAATAACTTTATTAAGGTTTATATAAAATTTAATATAAATTGGGGGCCCCGGTCGCTTATTACTTCCTATAGTAAATTAAAAATTCGATATAGTCCTTTATAATATAGTAGCGCGGCTTACCTTCCGGTTACAATATCTTTATATAGGGAGTACTAAAATATTTTTAATAATTTATTAATTATAATTAATATATTATTATACCCCTTCTTATCCTTCGGTATTAATTTAAAATCTACTACTAATGTTTATTATAATTTATATTCCTTTTATAATTCCAACGGGTATAACTTCCTTAATATCTTATCCTTTAATACTTTTAATAATTTATAGGTTTAATAATTATTAACGTATCTATTTACGTTTAAGGTTAATCCGGGCTACTAATAACGGGACCCTATAATCTACTTTATTTTATTTCTTTTAAAATATACTATTAGAAACGTATTATAATATTCCCTTATTACCTACGTTCTCAATTTTCCCTCTTCGGCGTTAAATATAATAAATTTACTATTATATAATATTAAATCTCCCTTATTAAATAAATATTAATCGCCGCCCTATTTCGCTTTTTCTCTATAAATAGAAATACTTTCTTCTAACTTATTAATTTATAAAAGCCGTTTTATTAATATTTAGAATACGAATAGTACGTCTTATTCTTCCGATTATTAGGGGGTATTCGCTAATTCTTCTACTAAAGCCTCTAAAATTTTATAAGTCGTTCCTAGGATAGCGTTCAATTTAACCTATAGGGTATCTTATTTATTACCCGTATATATAAAAAATCCCTTATATAATTTTAATAATTGGAATATTCTTTAATCGTCTCTCTTTTATAATATAATCTTAAAATCCTCTAATTTCTTTAATAATACGTTAACGACGATATTATCTTTACCCGGCCTATAAATTATTTTAAAATCGAACTCTAAAAGGACTTCAAACTACGCCGCCTATCGCTTATTTAATAGCTTTTTTATACTAAAGTATTCTAACGTTTAATAATCTATAATAATTACAAACGGACCTCCTTTTAATTCTAAGCGCTAAAACTTCACTATTTTAATTACCGCTAGAAGCTCCTTATTATAAATCGGATAATTTAACTCTACCGGTACCATCGTTTCTAAATAGAAAACTACTAAGTATTACTAATTGTCTTCCTTCTATAATAATACCCTTACATATACTCTATCGGATACGTTTATTTCTAATTTTATTTCTTTACTGTAAATAAAGTAGCGTAGAATTAGTACTTATATTAAACGTTATTTAAATTTATCGAAGGCCTCTTAATATTCGTTAAATTAATCGAAAGCTTTATCTTTCTTTATTAAATTCGTTAATAGTCGAACTATACGGTTATATTTTCTTACGAATTTTCTATAAAAATTGTAAAAGCCTAAAAAAGCCTATACGCTTTTTAATATTATAGGCTTCGGCTATTCCTTTATTACTATAATCTTTTCCGGGTTAACGGAAATACCCTCCGTATTAATAATAAACCCTAGAAACTTAATCTTTATAATATAGAACTCGTATTTTTTAATATTAACTTATAACCTTACGTTTCTCAACCTTACTAATACTTTCTTTATATATATTTTATACTCTTTTAAATTATCCGAAAAAATAAAAATATCGTCGATATAAATATTATAGAAATTTTAGTATCCTATTAGTTCGTTATTAATAAAACGCTAGAAAGATAATAGACTACTATATAAATTAAAGGGTAAGACCTTGTATCGGTATACTCCGAAATTAGTTCTAAACGTTATAAGGTCTTCCTATCCTATAACTATATGGATCCTATAAAAAGCTTAACGAATATTAATTTTAATAAAGATTTTTACCTTATTAATTTTGGCTAATATCTCTTCTATTAGCGATAGGGGGTAGCGGTCCTTCTATAATATAATATTCAACTTACGGTAGTCGATATAGAACTTTAGTCCTCTATTATTTAGCTTTAAAACGAATAGAACGGGGGTAACCTATAGTATAGAACTAACCTTAATAAATCCTTTTTAGAAGTTCTCCGTAATATATTATTTATATTCTTCTAATTCCTTTAGAATTATCCGATATAAAGGGTTAACTTTAAATTCTTCGGAATAATGACCTTTTAATATTTTTATTTTGTAATCGACGCTATAGCGGTATTCGGGTAGGGTATCCAATTAGACTTTATTAAAAACTTCTAACGTTTCGACGGGGTTATAATAATTTACTAGTACCTTTTCTAAAACTAATCGTTATAATTCCTTATCGTTTTCCTCAAAGGGTCCTTCTCTCGATTTCGTATCGATTAACCCCTCGATCTTATAAAAACTTATAATTTCTAGCTTCGCTTTTCTTTTTAAATAGAAGTTAAAAACGTTACCGTTTATTATTATTAGGTCGATCGGTCTCCTTTTAATTTATCCCTATTCCTTTTTCAATTAATAAGGGCCTCTTTCGTCTTTATAAAGGTATAATTGGGTTATAATTACCGATCTCTTCTCGGGAACTTTAAGTATTTCCTCCCTTTCTAATCCTAGCTCCCTTTCTATTCGGTTAGCTTCTCGGACCCGGGGGTATATTAATAGTAATTTAGCTAGTACTCCCTATTTTAGCTCTAATAATTTCTAATTTATTAATACAATTTCCGTCTCTCGCATTTTATTTTCTTTCTCTTCCTTTTTATTCTTTCTCTTCTCTAAAATTTCTTTTATAAAATATTCTAATTCTTATAGTCTCGCTATAATTTATTAGTATTTTTTCTTCTTTTAAACCCTTTTATCCGCTTTATATCTCCGATCTTCTAAATTTATAAATTCTTCTTTCCTTTATATATCTTTTTAGAAGGTAGGGTTAAATATAGGTAGACCTGCGTTTTCTATATTAATATCCTTAATACCCGGAATAAGTATAACGTCCTAATTAAATATTAAAGTATTCTTTTTATAATTAGGGAATATATTATATTTAGTTATTTATATTTTACTAATAATTATATTTTTAATTAATTTCGGTAGGATTAGTATTTATTAATTAAAGAACGTTACTCCGTTAATTTGTAAATAACTTTTTAAGGCCCGTATAATTTCGTCCGGCTTCGACTTTTTATATAGGGTAATAAACCTTAGCTCGAAATCGGTATATTCTTTGAATTTCAATTATTTTAGTAATTTATTAACGAAACTCTAATTTATTAATAAAGAAACACTTGCTCCTATATTTATTAGTATACGTCGAATTGAAATAAATAATCTATTTATTATTATAGTATAATTAATTAAAAATTACTTTCCTCCTCCTAAATAGTTTTTAAGGTTAAAATCCGGGTATATTTTATTATTATTATAATTATTTAAATACTTTTCGACGTTATTAATTTAAATAAATATTTCCCTTAGGGTAGAGACCTTTCTTAGGGTATTTAATTTTCCGAATCGGAATTTAAAACCGATTCCTCTAATACCGCTTTACTATCTTCCACTTTAAAACCTAAAGCCTCTAAATTAAACGAAGTACCGTATTCTTCACTTTCTTACAGCCCTTATATTTAATTTATAATAATATTTAATTTAATTTTTAAAGAAGAAATCTTCGCCCTTTTAAGATACTTAAGCGTCTAATATCCTATTTTACGGTAATTAAAGTAGCAATTCTCGGCTCTCAACTTTTTCATTTTATTGAAAGTAAAACGGTAATATTTAGGGGTAGCAATAAAATTACGAAACTTATTTACCTACGCTCCCGCCCCTCCTCTTAAAATATATATTTTTTTATTCTTTTATTTCTAATCTTCGCTAATTCTCTTAATATTAGGGTCGAAAAATTATAAGAGAATATAATAATCCTCAAATAACTTATATTCCTTCAAATAAATAGTTTTAATAGGAATAGCCAACTTTTAAATTACTTTGCGTTTTATATCGCGCTTTTAGAAGGATTTGGGTATTATATATTGTTTTACTAAATAGACGAATATCGTTTTAAAATTTTAGAATCTCTTAGAGGGCTTTATTTTCAACCTTTCGTACTATATAACGGCCGTCTCCTTAATTATATAATTATAATAATTATTTTATAAATATTCTAATAAATTATTTACTATTTCAATAATTTCCGGGTATTCTCCGTTAAAATACGGGAGAATCCCTTCTAATACTTGTCCGCTAAGACGGGAATATACTTTATTAATACGATCTTATTCGCTATTAAAATAATCGGCGTTAATACGGAACTTATATTTTATTTAAAATATTTATATATTAAACGAGATTTTATTATTAAAGTTATTATTAAAGATATATAAGTCTACAATTTTAATTAATTTCTTAAATTATAATATTATAGCTATTAGACCAATTAGGGTATACCTTCGACCTTAGGAACCTTAGGCTAAAGGTAACGTCGGTAGTAAATCCTTATTACCGTTATTATTACTATCTTCGCTATTTAATAAATTATCTCCGTTAAGCGGATCGTTACCGGTAGTAATTTATATAATTAATTCCCGACGGGAATTCTTACTTTTACCGCCGCTTATAATTCTATAATTATTTTCTATTTCGCGTTTAATATTTTTAGCGAATATAATTCCGCAATTAAAAGATTTAGCGGGCGTAATTTTATATCTATATTTAAGAAACTCCTACTCTTTAATAATAAGGTCGACGAAGGGCAGCGGCATTATTATAAATAAAGTTACCGTCTATATAAATAACCTATTCTACTATTCTAATACGCAAAATTATTATTCGAATTCGGCGGATATTTATTCTTTTATAAAATTCTCCTTCGCTTTAACGTTTAATTAAATTTTAATATTAAACTTTAGGATTTCGCTAATTAACTAATTATTATTTTAATAAAATTAATAAACCTAATTAACGAAATAAAATACTTAAAAATTAAAATAAATTATATTTTGGCTCGCCTTCTCTAAGATAATTAGGAAACTTTAAACGAAGTTGGTAAATACTTTATTTAGAATAGTATAATTTTGAAATTCTTATTAGATTATATCCGGGTTAATTTTATAAATTTAGTAAAATAAGTCTTCGCTTATAAATTTATTAATAACGTTTAAATTATATTTACTAAGTCTTTTATTAATTTTAACCGCCTTTAAAATTAATTTAAAGAATAAAATTTTACTATAATCGTTTATTTAATTGTTATAAATAGCGTTAATTTGCGTTACGACTTTAATTATAAATTCTTTACGCGAAAGATTCTAGCGGGGGAATTTTGTATAAAGATAGAATTTCCGTAGATATTCGCTTCGGTAATTTAAAACTATTATTAATACTTCTACGTTTATTTTATCGGCTTCGTTAATTATAAATGTCTCGACCTTAATACGGGTAGGTATCGGGTAATTTTACTATAATAATTATTAAATATAAGTATTAAGTACGTAGTATAATTAATCCGGGTCCGAATTTAATAGGCGGTTCTAATTTAGGATTAATTTCCTCGAAGCCTATTTTCCGGCTATAATTTTAGGCGCTAATAACGAAGACGGGGATTTTTTAAAAGCGGGTTTTAGAAGAGGCGGAGACTATAACTTTATTATTACAAATTTAACTTTAGGCGGTAGTATTTTAAATATAACCGGGCTTAAAATCGCCTTCCCTTTACCTTTTAATTACTTACGGGTATTATATAAGACCGTCTTAGGGTTTAATAGCGAATCCTCCTTTTTTACGCTTCTATTATATATAAATAAATTATTAATTTCTTCGAAGGAAGGAGGTTTATAACTAATCTATTTAATAGGGGTTACTAACTATTATTCGCTTTTCTATAAATTGTAATCGATCCCTCCTAGGGGAGTCGACGTTATATCGGGTCGAATCCAATTTATATCGAAGGATTCTTTCTATAAACCTCCTAATTAGGTCAATAGGTTATAAAAGTTAACGATTAGTTTAAAACCTCCGTCGTTATTTATTAAGTCGAATAGGCTTATTTCCTCTTCGGGGCTAGGGTTCGAAATAAAATTAGAGCTTAAATTTAAACTATTATTATAATAGTAGATTTTATTATCTCCAGTATTAAATATCGTATAATTAATTTAATTTAGGGCGGGAGCGGAGGGGTAAATTACTCACTACGTCGTAATAACGTATATTTATTATAAAACTTGGTAATCCTCCGATTAAATAATTATAACCGAAATCAATCGCTTTAAACGTACTAATAAAAGTAGAATATTATAATACCGTCCCCGGTCAAAGGATAATATTTAATATTATATAAAAGCGTGATTTTATAAGAGATAAACTATAAAATTAGAAGCTATAAATTAAAGTAATATTAAGTATAAAGAAAGAAAGGGAAGGTTTTAAACGAGGGTATTGCGGTTCCGGATATATAAATTAGAACTACTACTCGTCGCCGCCTTCCTAATCTATAAATCTTATTAATAAAAATATAAGCCTTATTCCATCTAATATATCATCGTACCTAATGCCCTATGCCTAGTACCCTATTACCCAATGGCCAGTGCTCTAGGCCCTCATCCAACCATGCCATGATATATATAAAAGCGTAATTCTACGAGAGATAAACTATAAGATTAGAAGCTATAAATTAAAGTAATATTAAATATAAAGAAGGAAAGGGAAGGTTTTAAACGAGGGCATCGCGGTTCCGGATATATAAATTAGAACTACTACTCGTCGCCGCCTTCCCAATCCGTAAATCTTATTAATAAAAATATAAGCCTTATTCTATCCGATATATTATTATACTTAATACTTTATATTTAGTACCTTATTACCTAGTGGCTAATACTCTAGGCTTTTATCTAATTATATTATAATATTACCCCCCCCTCGGAAGAAAGGCTTAGCCTTAGAACCGAAAGAAAAGAAAGGAACGGTAATATAATTGAAATAAAATGAAAGATAATTATTAATTATATAAAAGATATATAAATTTATTGTAATAATTGGTCCAATTTAATATATTATAATAAAAGTTTAAAATAAAATAAAAGTAGAAATTTTATATTAAATATTCGCGATTAAAGTTCAATTTGGTTATTGTAGTATAAATTATATAAAAATATAAAAAAAACTTCCTCTAGTCGGATTCGAATAGGCCGCCTCCTAGGTAGAAGATAGATGCTATCGGACCTTAGTGTACTCTTATTAATAATATAGATTATTATTCTATATTATTATATTATATAACTACGGTTACGGCCTATAATAGAATAATATAATCGTTATCTTTATTAAAAGCGTATCGCCCGACTTTATTTCTTCTTCTTCGATTTTTTTAACCCCTTACCTTTTAATAATTCCTCCGCGGACGTATTATTATTTTTATAGTCTTTTAATACTACGCTATTCTCTTATATTCTAATCTATATTATTAATCGCTTTAATAGTCCCGGCTTATTTAAGTTTTATTTATAATATTCCCGCAATTTTAATAGGGCGTTCTTAAACCCTATTATTAAATACTATTCGGGATTTGGGTCCTAGCCTTTTTAATTAATTTAATATTTCAACTACTTATTAATTAATCGGTACGTTATAATATCTTTAATCTCCTATTCCTCTTCGTTGTTTATTATTTCGTTTACTAAATTTTTATTTATTTAGCCTAATAAGGGATTCGCTAGGTCCTTTTTTAAACGGTTAATATAAAAGACCTTCGAACCCTTTTATAAAGGTAAAACTTTTAAAATATAAGAATACCTTAATATTTTAATAATTTTATATAGTATTTTAATTAAAGGATAATTAAATTTATTATTAAGTCTATCCGTTAATTAAATCTTCTTAATAATAAATACTTTATTGCCTACCCCAAAATCAAAGTCTCTCTAATAACGGTTAGTTTACTTTATTTATCTTTCTTATACCTTTATTACTACTTCTCTAACTAAAAAATATATTATTTCTATCTTCTTTACTAAGGCTCTTACCTCTTCTTTTAATAACTTTTCTCTAATTATATTTCCCTCCTATTCTAAACCTTATATCTAATCTATTATTAATAAACTTCTTAATACCCTAAATACTACTTTATATAGTAATACTCTATTTAGGCTTTTATATAGTAATATACTTTAAATATTATCTAACACTAATATTAAATCTAATTAATCATCCTAATTATATAAGACGTAGGGCCGGAGGCGTTAATCGATATATTAATTTATAATTTCCGCTTAGCCGGCCGTCTAAGAGTAGCCCGAACTATTAAACTTTTATTAAATCCTTAATAATTTTACTAGGGTTTATATAAAGTTTAATATAAATTAGGGGCCCCGGTCGCTTATTACTTCCTATAGTAAACTAAAAACTCGATATAGTCTTTTATAATATAGTAGTACAATTTACCTTCCAATTACAATATCCTTATATAGGGAATACTAAAATATTTTTAATAGCCTATCGATTATAACTAATATATTATTATACCCCTTCTTATCCTTCGGCATTAATTTGAAATCTATTATTAACGTTTACTATAGTTTATATTCCTCTTACAATTCTAACGGGTATAACTTCCCTAATATCTTATCCCTTAATACTTTTAATAACTTATAAATCTAATAATTATTAACGTATTTATTTATATTTAAAATTAATCCGGGCTACTAATAATAAGACCTTATAATTTACCTTATTTTATTTCTTTTAGGATATACCGTTAGGAACGTATTATAATATTCCTTTATTACCTACGTTCTCAATTTTCCCTCTTCGGCGTTAAATATAATAAATTTACTATTATATAATATTAAATCTCCCTTATTAGATAAATATTAGTCGCCGCCCTATCTCGCTTTCTCTCTATAAATAAAAATACTTTCCTTTAACCTATTAATTTATAGAAACCGTTCTATTAGTATTTAGGATACGAATAATACGTTTTATTTTTCCGATTATTAGGGGGTATTCGCCGGTTCTTCCGCCGGAGCCTCCGAAATTTTATAAATCGTTCTTAAAATAGCGTTCAATTTAGCTTATAAAGTGTTTTATTTATTACCCGTATATATAAAGAATCCCTTATATAGTTTTAATAATTAGAATATTTTTTAATTATTTTTCTTTTGTAGTATAATTTTAAAATCCTTTAATTTCCTTAATAATATATTAGCGACGATATTATTTTTACCCAGCCTATAAGTTATTTTAAAGTCGAATTCTAAAAGGACCTTAAATTACATTACTTATCGCCTATTTAATAGCTTTTTTATACTAAAGTATTTTAACGCTTAATAATTTATAATAATTACGAACGGACTTCCCTTTAATTTTAGGCGCCAGAATTTTATTACTTTAATTACCACTAGAAACTCCTTATTATAAATCGGATAATTCAATTCTACTAATATTATCGTTTCTAAATAGAAGGCTATTAAGTACTATTAATCGTCTTCCTTTTATAATAATACCCCTACGTATACTCTATTGGATACGTTTATTTCTAATTTTATCTCTTTATTATAAATAAAGTAGCGTAGAATTAATATTTATATTAAACGTTATTTAAATTCATCGAAGGCCTCCTAGCATTCGTTAAATTAATCGAAAGCCTTATCCTTTTTTATTAAATTTATTAATAATCGAATTATATGGCTATATTCTCTTACGAATTTTCTATAAAAATTGCAAAAGCCTAAGAAAGCCTATACGCTTTTCAATATTATAAATTTCGGCTACTCTTTTATTACCGTAATCTTTTCCGGGTTAACGGAAATACCTTCCGTATTAATAATAAACTTTAGAAACTTAGTTTTTATAATATAGAACTCGTATTTTTTAATATTAGTTTGTARCCTTGCGTTTTTTAGCCTTATTAATACCTTCTTTACGTATATTTTATACTCTTTTAAATTGTCCGAGAAAATAAGAATATTATCGATATAAATATTATAGAAATTTTAATATTCTATTAGTTCGCTATTAATAAAACGTTAAAAAGACGATAAACTACTATATAAATTAAAAGGTAAGATTTTATATCGGTATATTTTAAAGTTAATTCTAAATGTTATAAAGTCTTCCTATCCTATAATTATACGGATCCTATAAAAAACTTAACGAATATTAATCTTAATAAAGATCTTTACTTTATTAATTCTAGCTAATATTTCTTCTATTAACGGTAGGGGGTAATAGTCTTTCTATAATATAATATTTAGCTTATAATAATCGATATAGAACCTTAATTTTCTATTATTTAATTTCGGGACGAATAGAACGGGGGTAACCTATAATATAAAGTTAGTTTCAATAAATCCTTTTTAAAGGTTCTCTGTAATATATTATTTATATTCTTCTAATTCCTTTAGAATTATCCGATATAAAGGGTTAATTTTAAATTCCTCGAAATAATAACCTTTTAGTATTTTTATTTCGTAATCGACGTTATAATAATATTCGGGTAGGGTATCTAATTAGATTTTACTAAAGACTTCTAACGTTTCGACGGGGTTATAATAGTTTACCGGTACCTTTTCTAAAATTAATTGTTATAATTCCTCGTCGTCTTCCTTAAAGGGTCCCTCTTTCGATTTCGTATTAATTAACCCCTTAATCTTATAAAGATTTATAATTTCTAATTTCGCTTTTCTTTTTAAATAGAAGTTAAAAACGTTACCGTTTATTATTATTAAATCAATCAGTTTTTTCTTAACCTATCCCTATTCTTTTTTCAATTAATAAAAGCTTTTTTCGTCCTTATAGGGGTATAATTAAATTATAATTACCGATCTCTTTTCGGGAACTTTAGGTATTTCCTCCCTTTCTAATCCTAATTTCCTTTCTATTTAGTTAACTTTTCGGACCTAAGGGTATATTAATAATAATTTAGCTGGTACTCCCTATTTTAACTCCGATAGCCTCCAATTTATTAATATAATTTCTGTTTTTCGCATTTTATTTTCTTTTTCTTCCTTTTTACTCTTTCTCTTTTCCAAAATTTCCTTTACGAAGTACTTTAATTCTTATAGTCTCGCTACGACTTATTAGTATTCTTTCTTCTTTTAAGCCTTCTTACTTACTTCGTATTTCCGATTTTCTAAATCTATAAATTCTTCCCTCCTTTATATATTTTTTTAGAAAGTAGGGTTAGATATAGGTAGACCCGCATTTCCTATATTAATATCCTTGATACCCGGAATAAATATAACGTCTTAATTAAATATTAAAGTATTCCTTTTATAATTGGGGAATATATTATATTTGGCTATTTATATTTTATTAATAATTATATTTTTAATTAGCTTCGGTAGGATTAATATCTATTAATTAAAGAATATTACCCCGTTAATTTATAAATAACTTTTTAAGGCCTATATAATTTCGTCCGGCTTTAACTTTTTATATAGGGTAATAAGCCCTAATTCGAAATCGGTATATTCTTCGAATTTTAATCGTTTTAGTAATTTATTAGCGAAACTCTAATTTACTAATAAGGAAACACTTGCTCCTATATCTATTAATATACGTTGAATTGAAATAGATAATCTATTTATTATTATAATATAGTTGATTAAAAATTGCTTTCCTCCTCCTAAATAATCCTTAAAGTTAAAATCCGGGTATATTTTATTATTATTATAATTATTTAAATACTTTTCGACGTTATTAATTTGGATAGATATCTCCCCTAGGGTAGAAACCTTTCCTAGGGTATTTAATTTTCCAAATTGGAATTTAAAACCGATTCTTCCGATACCGCTTCGCTATCCTCCGTTTTAAAACCCGGAGCCTCCGAATTAAACGAAGTACCGTATTCCTCACTTTTTTACGGCCCTTATATTTAATTTGTAATAGCGTTTAATTTAACTTTTAAGGAAGAAATCTTCGCCTTTTTAGGATACTTAAGCGTTTAATATCCTATTTTGCGGTAATTAAAATAACGATTTTCGGCTTTTAATTTTTTTATTTTATTAAAGGTAGGACGGTAATATTTAAGGGTAATAATAGAATTACGAAACTTATTTACTTACGCTCCCGCCCCTCCTCCTAAAATATATATTTTCTTATTTTTTTATCTCTAATCTTCGCTAATTCTCTTAATATTAAGGTCGAGAAATTATAAAAGAATATAATAATTTTTAAATAACTTATATTCTTTTAAATAAATAATTTTAATAGGAACGGCCAACTTTTAAATTACTTTGCGTTTTATATTACGCTTCTAGAGGGATTTAGGTACTATATATCGTCCTATTAAGCGGACGAATATCGTCTTAAAATCTTAGAATTTCTTAGAGGGCTTTATTTTTAACTTTTTATATTATATAACGGCCGTTTTTTTAACTATATAGTTATAATAATTATTTTATAAATATTCTAATAGGTCGTCTATTATTTTGATAGTTTCCGGATATTTTCCGTTGAGATATAGGAGAATCCCTTCCGATATTTATCCGCCGAAACGGGAATATACTTTATTAATACAATTTTATTCGCTATTAAAATAGTCGGCGTTAGTACAGAGCTTATATTTTATTTAAAGTATCTATATATTAAATAAGATTTTATTATTAAGGTTATTATTAAAGATATATAGGTCTATAATTTTAATTAATCTTTTAGATCGTAGTACTACGGCTATTAGACCGATTAAGGTATACCTTCGACCTTAGGAACCTTAGACTAAAAATAGCATCGGCAATAAATTTTTATTACCGTTATTATTACCGTTTTCGCTATTTAATAAATTATCTCCGTTAAACGGGTCGTTACCAATAGCGGTCCGTATAGTTAATTCCTAATAAGAATTTTTACTTTTACCGCCGTTTATAGTTTTATAATTATTTTCCGTTTTATATTTAGTATTTTTAGCGAACGTAACTTTATAATTAAAAGATTTAGTAAGCGTAATTCCGCGTCCGCGTTTAGAAAACTCCTACTTTTTAATAGCGGAGTCGATAAGGGGCGGCGGTATTATTATAAATAAAGCTACCGTCTATATAAATAACCTATTCTACTATTCTAACGCGCAAAATTATTATTCGAATTCGGCGGGTATCTATTCCTTTATAAAATTCTCCCTCGCCTTAACATTTAATTAAATCTTAGTATTAAATTTTAAAATCTCGCCGATTAACTAATTATTATTTTAATAAAGTTAATAGGCCTAATTAATAAAATAGAATATTTAAAAATCGAAATAGATCGTATCTTAGCTTACCTTTTTTAAGATAGTCGGGAAATTTCGAACGAAGTCGGTAAATATTTTATTTAAAATAATATAATTTCGAAATTCTTACTAAATCGTATCCGGGTCGGTTTTATAAATTTAATAAAATAAATCTTCGCTTATAAATTTATTAATAATATTCAAATTATATTTACCGAATCTTTTATTAATTTTAACTGCCTCTAAAATTAATTTAAAAAATAAAATTTTATTATAATCGTTTATCCAATCGTTATAAATAACGTTAATTCGCATCGCAACTTTAATTATAAATTCTTTATACAAAAGATTCTAGCAGGGGAACTTTATATAAAGATAGAACTTCCGTAAATATTCGCTTCGGTAGTTTAAAATTATTATTAATACTTCCGCGCCTATTTTATCGGCTTTATTAACTATAAACGTTTCGACCTCAATATAAGTAAGTATCGGGTAATTTTATTATAATAATTATTAAATATAAGTATTAAGTACGTAGTATAATCAATCCGGGTCCGAATCTAATAGGTAATTCTAATTTAAAATTAATTTCCTCGAAGCTTATTTTCCGGCTATAATTTTAAACGCCGGTAATAAAGACAGGGACTTTTTAAAAGCGGGTTTTGGAAGAGGCGGAAACTACGGCTTCGTTATCGCAAATCCAACCTTAGGCGGCAACGTTTTAAATATAACCGGGCTTAAAATCGCCTTCCCTTTACCTTTCAACTACTTACGGACATTATATAAGACTATCTTAAAATCCAATAGCGAATCCTCCTTCTTTATACTTTTATTATATATAAACGAATTATTAATTTCTTCGAAGGAAAGAGGTTTATAATTAATTTATTTAATAAAAATTACTAACTATTATTCGCTTTTCTATAAATTATAATCGATCCTTCCTAGGGGAGTTAACGCTATATCGGGTCGAATCTAATCTATATCGAAGGATTCTTTCTATAAACCTCCTAATTAAATTAATAGGTTATAAAAGTTAACGATTAATTTAAAGCCTCTATCGTTGCCCGTTAGGTTAAATAAATTTATTTCCTCTTCGGGGTTAGGGTTCGAAATAAAGCTAAAACTTAAACTTAAACTATTATTATAATAGTAGATTTTATTATCTCCGGCGTTAAATATCGTATAATTAATTTAGTCTAGGGCGGGAGCGGGGGGGTAAATTACTTACTACGTTATAATAGCGTACGTTTATTATAAAATTTAATAATCCTCCGATTAAATAATTATAACCGAAATTAATCGCCTTAAACGTACTAATAAAGGTAGGATATTATAATACCGTCCCCGGTCAAAGGATAATACTTAATATTATATAAAAGCGTGATTCTACGAGAGATAAATTACAAAATTAGAAGCTATAAATCAAAGTAATATTAAATATAAAAAAAGAAAGGGAAGGTTTCAAACGAGGGTATCGCGGTTCCGGATATATAAGTTAGAACTACCACTCGTCGCCGCCTTCCCGATCCGTAAGTCTTATCGATAAGAACATAAGCCTCATTCCATCCGATGTATCATCGTACCTAGTACCCTATGCCTAGCACCCCATTGCCCAGTGGCCAGTGCTCTGGGCCCTCATCCAGCCATACCATAACACTTCTATATAAGGGGGGGTAATATAATAGCGCCAGTCCGGCTATACTATTATACCTACTATACCTTATAAGAGGATTAATATTACAAAGTATTATAAAGTACTACGAAGGTTAAAAGAATGAGTAATATAGAAGGTTCGTATTAAAACTAGCTAGGCGGGCGCTAAACCTATTAAAGGCGTTTACTCTTATTTATTATATAAGTAAAGGGGGATACGAATAAAGGGATTGGTTATTAACAACCTGCATATAGGTCCCGCTATCGCTTACGTACTAAGGTATTTATTTGGGTTCGCACACATATATCCAATTCTCTTCCTTTTCTTCTCCTTACCTTAAATCTTCTATTATAGATAGTATCTTAGCTTTGCCTTCGACTTATCTATATTAGCGCCCTTACAATAGTTATATAAATAATATAGAGGGACTTTATTTACTAAAGAGGGGAGAAAAACTACTATTTCGTCGACGTAGCGGCGGCCTTTTAACTTCCTCAAAATTTCGAAAATCTTATCCTTAGTCTTTATAAGACGATTTACTTTATTAAAAAACTTTTTTATATCCTCCTTAAAAATTTTAGTTAAATATATTCATCGGATTGTCTCTTCGTAGAATAGTACGTCTTCGTCGAAGTTTCCGGTAAAGTAAATAGTTTTAGCGAAAATCGCGGCCTTGCGGGAGTCTTTTAATAAATAAATATTAATTATTTCGTTAATAAAATTATAAAGAATAAGGGGGAGACTTTCCTTATATTATTAATTATTACCTTCTATAATATTATTAATTATCTCTTTAATTAAATTTATATTTTAAATCTCTACTATAGCTGTTAGTTTTTTAATTTAAATATAATTTGTAATGTACGGCTATAATCCCTATAATTTATAAACGTAATTAAAAGTAATTATATTAAATTCCCGGATATCGCTAGGGTCGAAGTCGTAATTAGGGTTTCGGTAATAGTAAAGAACGTAAGGGCGCTTTATACCCGTAAAAATGTATTAGCCGTCGAAATAAATATAAAGTTCGTAGAGTATAGAGTTTTTAATTTTAATAAAGAGAGTAGCCGTATCGGTAATACTAATTTTTAATTCGGCTCTCCTAATTATTAGCGCTTTAACGGGGGTAAAAATAATTCGGTAGCCGGTTTTAGGGTCGATTTTAATTATAATTAAAAATAATTTTATAATTGAAGATTCTAAAGCAGGCTTAATAATAACGGGCTCTAAAATAAAGTCGGCAATAGCGGGCTCTAAAGTAAATTCGGTCTCGGAAACGGGAGAAAATTCTAAAGCGGGCGCCGGTTAAAGGGTAGCCTTCCTTCGAATAGAGGCTATAAAAATTCTATTAATAAGAGCCTTAAAGGCTGCGGTCTATTCTTTAAAAAAATTTAAAGGTAAATAGTAGCCGTAATAAATAGGGTTACTAAAACGTACCCTATATTACTCGTAATCGATCTCGGGCTTATAGTATTATATCTATAAAAAGCCTAAAATAATTAAATAATTCTTAAAAATATTATAAATTAAAAAGGTGACCGTTTCCTTATAATAACCAATATAAAGCTTAATTATTACCCCTTCAAAAATAATACCTTTAATTATTCTATTAGCGAAAACTAACTTCTTTATATAAAGGAGGCGAAAACGAAGGAAATTATTCTTAATAATAAATGAATAATTAATAAAAGTAAAAGCGGAATAATTAGTATTAATAAAGGAAATATAATAATTTTTACGCAAGCCGGTTATAATATAAAAAGATAAAAATATTAAATTTAGCGAAGTAGAATTATTTAAAAATTAAATCCTAACCTCCTCGAAAACCTTTAATTTAAAAAAATTTAAAATTCGTCTCTAAAATAAAAATAACTAATAAGGCTTCTATACGCAATTAAATATAAAGGCTACTCGTTTTCCGGATCGTTATAATATTCGCCGCTAGTAATAGGCTTTACGGGAGCGGCTAAAGTAGTAAGGGCAGCGTCGGCGGTATAAACTTCCTCCTAACTACTATAATTACAATAATTCTTACCCTTACTTTTACCTTTATTCTTCTTACCCTTTTCGTACTAAAGGCCCTAGGAACTGTAATTAATAAAAGCGGTATACTTACGGGCAATATAATTAAATTTAATACAACGGTAGTAAAGATTATCGCAAGAATATTAATCGAAAATATTTTTATAAATAAAAATAATAAAGTCGATAGCATCGAAATCTATTTTATTACCGCCTTAATTAATAGGGAGATTATTAGTATTATAGGAATTAAAACCACTACTACTACCGTTAGAATTAGAGCCGGAGCCGGGGTTAAGGGCTTTAATACTTAGAACGTAAGCATTTATTTTATAATAGTAGTTAGTATTTTCAAAATTACTAGTAATAGTATAATAGATTATAAACTACTTTTTAAAATCGTTAGCCTTAAGGAGATTGTAATAAGCCAATATATTATAAAGATATTTATTAATTTTATTCTGTAAGTAATAAACTTTTATAGAATTATTAAGACTATATAGATTTATAAGGTTAGTAAACTCGAACTCGAATTTAATAAAGGATATATTCTTTATAAAGAACTTCTCTAAACGGCGGCCGGCGTCTATTTTTAAATTAATATTCTAAAAGCAAATAACGAAATACTTTATAAATTCGGTACCTATCTTCTAATATTAAATATTTTTATTACTACTATTCTAAATAATATTAAAGTCGTCCTAAATATTAAAGAGGATTTCTAAGCCCAATAGTATAGCAGTACGAATAATTTTAACGTTTTTATCGATATAGAATAAAAAGTCGTACTTTTATTAAGACTAAATATAGAAACGCTAGGCCTTAAAAATCTCGTATCTATAGACAGCGCTAATATTCTCCTTACTAATAAAAATAGGCAAATTCTCTACCATCTATTTAAAGGACAATATCTTACCTTTATTTACTTTAACAAAACTATTATATAGAACCCAAATATTAACGTTATAAGATTTAAAAGTATTATAGTCCGCGAGGAAGTCGCCGTACTATTTTTAAAAATTAATATATAAAATCTAAAGGTTAACGTATATAGTCGAAAAATTAACGTAATCGAAATTCTTCTAATCGAAATTATCTTAAGCCTTATTAATTATAGTACAAATAATCTTCAACTCCATTTCGTAACGTTCGAAATCGCTAACAATATTATTATAAAACGTAAAATTAATATAGTAAAGGCGACCAAATAGGGTAATAATCGAACGGAAGGCGGAATTATTAATAAGGATAATAACAATTACAAAATAGTTATAAGGAATAGCCTTCTTATCTTTATCGTCTTTAATACCGGTAATAAAATCGTTAACGGCAGGAAAAGGGGGGAGTTCGAGAAGCGCAATATAATAAATAATTATATCGAAGGTACTAATAAATTTATCGAATACCTTACGGACGTTATTTAAATTAAAAAATATAGCTAGAACGTCGGGAATAAGGAAATCGCCGCCAATATTACTAATAGGCGAGAAAGTAATAAAGTTACTACTCTCGTTATAAAATATAAAAGTAAAGGAATAATTATATAAAGCGAAGCCTTTATCCCTTAAATAAAAAGTACCTACCCTTATTTATTAAATAAAGGGGAGCGGGACCGATTAAGGATTATTACAACTTATAACTATCGAAGCTTAGGGGTATTAAATTCAATAATTCGTCGGGCGAAACAATTCCTATACGCGTACAATTAATWWATTAATTGTAAAAAGGGTTTACGCTATAAATATAATAATTAAAAGGTATAATTAATTATTATAAATAAAGGGTAGATAGTAAATATAAATATATATAATTATACGAAGGAGAAAAGAGGAGAGTACAAACGAATACCCAAAAGACTAGCTTTATAAGGGCGGCCAATAGTAGGCCCGATATAGGTCTACGGCCGGCGGCCGCTATAACTAGTTAACTAATAGCAATAATAGTCTTAGAAGCTGCTATACGCTAGCACAAGGCACATAAGTGATTACGTGCGACACAAGCTAACCTTGTGACAGTAGGCTAGTAATATTTATATATACCTACTCTAATAGTCGAATACTACGGCGAATAGTACTAAAATAGAGAACTTATTTAAAGCGGCCTACCGCATAGCTTTTATAAAAACAAGCCGCTTCAATAAGCTTTATACTTATAAATATTATTTATAATATTTATAAATTCGCCTCACCGAAATAGCCAAGCCGCCAATATTATAATTGCATAGCCTTATTAGAAAGATAGTAGGCTTTTAAAGTAATACCGGCGGTAGTAAAATAATTAGCTTAATTAAAAAAGTATAAACCGCTAATTTTGGAATTAAAAAACCGGAGTTAAATACTAGAAAAAGCGGTAAGGCGGCCATTTAATGCAGCGATATTATAAAAAATACCGGCTTTATAAAACTAGGATATAGAAATAAAATTATAAATAGCCGTAGGGTATAAATATATATTAATTAATAATAAATAACCCGGCTTACTATTAAAAACCGTCCGTACTTTAAAAGTACTAATATAGGTAAGCGTAAGAGAAATATTACCTATACTAAATATTAGGGGGCTATTATAGCAGCGAAGCGAAGAAGAAATAAAACTGTTTAGGCGGCAAATAAAGTAATTAATAGTACCCGTATTAAAGATATATAAATCCTTTAAAATATTCAAAAACGTATCTACGCTTCCGGCGGTAAAAAGGGCAATAATAATTAAATTAAGGGAGGACCCTTTAAAGGGTATAATAACGGGTATTAGTATATTATTTAACGCTATTATATTTAACTATTTTAAAGAAAATTTAATACTAATTAATTTAAGCTAATTCGGTAAATTAATTAAACGGGGGGATTCTTAAACGTAATAGCGGCGCTTAGCCGGGGGCTCGTCGGAATCGCTATAAAAAAATACATTATTAGATTTATTAATATTAGAAGCATGAGGATTAACATTTCCGGCCGATAAATAATTATAATACTACCAATTAGTAAAGCCCTTTTAAATATTATCGGTCTTTTAAGGTTACTTTACTAAATACTTCTTTAAATAAAATTCTTTAAATTATTTATACAATTTAGAGTATTACTTAAAATAACAATCATTATTATATTTAGGGTTATTATAAACCCTATAGGGAGGCTAAATAATCTTTTGTTTAAACCCCTTTATAATAGCCGCCTTAATAACGTAAAGTACTTTTCTATTACTATTATTCTTATACTACAATTTAGAAATTTAGGCGTTAAATACTACCGCGGTTAAAGTAATACCGAGTATAATAATAACATCCCCCGTATAGATAAGTAAAACGTAATTATTCTAAAAAAAGTTCTCCTTAAAATAGCGGTACTAATTACTTAAGCCTTATAAAAAGCGGGAAACTAAAAGTAGTTTAGGAATCCACAGGGATTTATCCAACCGAATTATCACTATATAAATATTATTATATTCTTTAGTATATTCAACAATACTATTAAATTAAAAAAGAGAAATAATTTCCTAATATTAAACTAATTTCTAATAAAATAATCCTATCTATCTATTAGTACGGACTTTATTAACTAAGCGCTTAAGGGCTTAAAAAACTATATTAATTAAAAGCAAAAGTAATTCGGGGGATTCGAATAATAAGTAGGGGTCTCCATTAGTAAGAATAAAAATAATACTAACGAATTACAATTAATAAATACCTTAATTAATATAAAATTCGCAATAATTACTATCCTTCTAAAGAGGACTTTATAGAAGGGGTTCGTCGCTAATAAGGGCGGCTCCGAAGCCTACAATACGGATATAATTACAAACAGCCCAATCCTAAGTAGTTTAATTTTAAATATCGGTCAATACAAAGACCTTATCGTACCCAGCGGTATTAAATATAATACCTATAATTAGAAGACTTAATAAGTAAAGCGCTATAATACGCAGAAATAAAAACTTGTAATTTAAAAATACTAGGTAAATCCTAAACATTAGAATATAAGGGCAAAAGTAGGGCCGGTAAAAATAGTAAAGGCGGGGCCGGTAAAAGTAATAGCGGTACAATTAATAGAATAATAAAAAATCCCTAAATATCTAAGGGATTTAAAGGCGATAGCGGAAGTAAAGGCGTTAACAGGCCTAAAAACAAATAATACGAAGGTAATTTTAATAAAAGTAAAAAAGAAGAATCTTCCTTAATAGATATTACGGGCAAAGGTTGGGTGTAGATGTAGATATACGTAATTATACGAAGGAGAAAGAAGGAGAGTGTAAACGAGTGCCTAGAAGATTAGCTTTATAAAGGCGGCTAGCGGTGGGCCCGATATGAGTCTACCCGGCGGGCCGCCGCTATAGCTAGTTAATTAATAGCGATAGTAGTCTTAGAAATTACTATACGCTAGTACAAAGTACGTAAGTAATTACGTACGATATAGGTTAACCCTATAATACTTCTCCGGACTAAAAGAAACTATATAGCTAATTAAAATTATATAAAATAATAGAAATCCCTATTAAACGAATAATCTACCTTCGAAATACCTTTATAACCGCTAATATTACTATATATTGTAATAACCTCCGTCGTAGGGCTAGAACTTTCCGCTCCGCCTCCGGTCTTCTATATCCCTTAACCGGGGTTTCCGCTTTTACCGCCGGCTCCTTCCTCTTTCTAATCTTCTTTAGTAGCCGTTTCTATTTCTTCTCCGCCGCTATTTAATTTAGGGGGTATAATTCCTCCGGGTATACTTCGTAGAATTTCTATATTTCGTTAGAGGCTATAACTATATTAGCGCGCGGCTGTTATAATAGCGGGTAAAGGGGTGCTTAAACGACGTAATACTCTTAATAGCCCTTCTTATTCTTTTAATATTTATTGAATTTTTCGAAATTATATTCGACCGAATCCTCTCTATTATTAGTCTTTTTTATAATTTAATTATAATTTATACGGATATTTTATTCCTTTACAACCGTCTATTCCGGGATATCGACCTCGTCCTATAGTTTTACCTTACTAATATAAAAGGTTAAATTATATTTTATATTAATTAGGAATTTAAGTATAATTCTATAATTATCTGCTTTGAGGATTTCGAAAGGACTTTCGAATAGGGGTATAAATTTAATATATAGGCGACCGGTTTCGAAATTCTTTATATTAAATAAGACCCTATTTTCCGTCTTATACTTCGAAATATCCAATTAGCGAATATTAACGTTATCTTTATACTATTATTAAATCCGCTTTATTTAATTCGTAATATAATTTAAAAGCTCCTGAAAAAAGTGAACGACTTCGTTAATTTTGAAATATTCTATTTATTATAACGCAAATATATCCGGCGGGTAAGGTTTAGCCGGTTTAATACCTATTTGAGGGTAAAAACTATAATTAGCGAAGAAGGGAGAGATATTAATAGTTTTAAAAATTAGGTTATTATTAATAAACTTTGTAATTAGCAATTAATTTACCTAATCGTTTTATACTTAATTAATATAAAGATAGAAGTACTTCTCTATTTCTACGTTAATATATTCGGTTTAATTATTAATAATTAAATAAAACGTAGAGGAGGGTTTGAGAACTACTTCTAAACGCAAGGATAATACTTTTTAGAATTATAAAATGAATTAGGAGTTGCGATTAGAGATAATAGAATTTAATAGTCTATAAATATTATAAACCCTTTCGATAAAACAATCCGCCAATTCCTCGGCCGTAAAATTAATAGTAGGGATAAAGTATTATATTTTAATTAAATAGTTAATAATAACGGCGATATATTTAAATTCCTATCTATAATATATATAAGGCGTTAGTAGGGTAATATAATCGATTGAAATATCCTTTTAAAGCGTAAATAGTATTACTAATAATTTTAAAAAGTTATAGGGGGCGTAGTATAATAGTTTAAACTTAGTATATATTAAGTAAACCCTATAGTAGGCTTTAATAGTAATATATATCCTTAATTAGAAGAAAAATTATAAGAGTAACGAATAGGTTTTCTTATAATCCGGATACCCGGTTAAAGGCGAATTGTAAATATAGCGAAAGAATTATAGTTAAAATTTAATATCTATAGAATTAATAAAAACGGCGCCGCAATAGTATATTCGTCTTTAAATCGCTTTATATTCGGCGAAAGATATCTTTTTTTATTTAGTCTTTAATTTCTTTAAATTATATTTTCCGGTTGGAGTTTAATAGATAAACTACGATATTATACAAAAAAACTAATTTTTTATAGCCTTCTACAACTAAATTGTTAGTAGATTTCTCGTCTATAATTTCTAATTCGTAAATATATTTAATACTAATATTAATTTCCTCCTCTCCGTCTTCTAGAACAAATATTCTATTAACGAAAATATTATAATCGAATAGAATTTTATTCCTAACTAATAGCTATTCGTCGGTATCGTCCTTAAATAAATCTTTTAACTTCTTACTTAAAGCGTTAGGACGTACTTATAATAAATCGGGTCGGTATTTAATTATAAAATTAAGCCGAAAGAAGAATTAAGACTATTATATATAACGGGAGGTAAACTATTTATTAATAATAAAGGTCTTTAGAATTTTGTAGTCGGTAAGGACTATAAATAATTCTTATATTCCTTCTAATTCGGAACACTACTCTTCTAAGGCCTTAATAATCGCTAGCAACTCCTTATTATAAATATTATAATTATATTCAGCTAAGGAATATTATTAACTAAAATAAACAATAGGGCGAAGGATACTTTCCTCGTTATATTATAATAATATACTACTATAAGCCTAATTTGAAATATTTATTTTAATAACGGTTTATTTAGATTAGTCGTAAATACGAAGTACTAATCCGCTACTAAAAGCCTTCTTAAAGGCCTTAAAAAACTTCTAGTACTATTTTATTTAGTACTAATCTACGACCGTTTTCTTAATTAATTTGTAAAACGGGCTGGTAATAATTAAAAAGTACTTAATAAAGCAATAATAGAAATTAGTAAAGCTTAAGAAGCGTTATAATACCTCTTTAGAATTTGGAATTTCCCAAAACATAATTATAAAAACCTTTTCTAAATCTATTTCGAAACCTCCCGGGGTAATAATAAAACTTAAATATTTTATATACGTAATATAGAATTTATATTTATCGATATCGATTTAGAGCCCTACCCTAATTATCCGTTATAAAACCTCCTTAATATACTTCTTATATTCCTCTTCGTTATCCGAATAAATTAAAATATTATCGAAATAAGTAATAATATAAATATTAAATATATCGTACAATATATTATTAATATAATTTTAAAAAGTTCTTAGGGCGCCTTATAGATTGAAAGGGTATATAATAGATTCGTAGAGGCTAAAATAGGTAGTAAAAATAATAAACTACTTATACCCTTTTTTAATATAAATTTTATTAAATATAATAATAACGTCGAATTTAATAAAGATTTTAATTTTATAAATAATATCGAAAATCTCTTTAATTAATAGTAATAAGTATCGAATCTTCAACATTATATTATTAATATTATAATAATCTATATAAATATAAATATTACTAGCCGGCTTTTTAATTAGTAGGATAGGAAAGTAATTACCGATTACAATAGGCGGATAAAATTCTTCTTTAAATTATCATTAATCTACTTCTTAATTATAATAATTTTAATAGGCAATATTCGTCGTAATTGAGTATTAAGGGGTATTTCGCCTAGCTTAAACTTAATTTTATAATTATAGGAGTAGTATAGAAGGATTTTATTTATTAAAAAGGGGAGGAAAATTATTATTTTATTAATATAGCGGCGGCCTTCTAATTTCTTTAAAATTTCGAAAATCTTATCTTTAATTTTTATAGGACGATCTATTTTATTAAAGAATTTCTTCGTATCCTCTTTAGAAATTTTAGTTAAATATATTCGTCGGATTATTTTTTCGTAAAACGGTGCATCTTTATCGAAATTTCTAATAAAGTAAATAACCTTAGCGAAAATCGCAACTTCGTAAGAGTTTTTCAATACGTAAATACTAATTATTTCGTTAATAAAATTATAAAGAATAAGGGGAAAACTTTCTTTATATTATTAATTATCTCCTTCTATAATATAATTAATTATTTCTTCTATTAAATCTATATCCTAAATTACTACTATAATTACTAATTTCTTAATTTAAATATAATTTATAATATATAATTATAACTATTACAATTTATAAATATAATTAAAAGTAGCTATATTAAATTTTCTAATATCGTTGGAATTAAAATTATAATCGAAATTATAATAGTAGTAATATTAGAGAATATAAGGGCGTTTTATATTTATAAAAATATATCGGCCGTCGAAGCGGATATAAAGTTCGTAAAGCATAAGGCTTTTAATTTTAATAAAAAGGGCGGCTATATTAATAATACTAATCTTTAATTTAATTCTTTTAATTACTAATATTTTAACGGGGGTAGGGATAATTTAATAACCGGTCTTAAGGTTAATTTTAATTATAATTAAAAATATTTCTATAATTAAAGATTTTAAAATAAATTTAATAATAGCGGACTTTAGAGCGGGCTAAATAATAGCGGGCTCTAGAATAGGTTTAGTTTCGGGGACGGAGGGTTTTAGAGTTAGCGCTAATTAAAAATTAATTTTCTTTCGAATAAAGGCTATAGAAATTCTATTAATAAAAACCCTAAAAGCCGTAATTTACTCTTTAAAAAAATCCGAAGGTAAATAACGACTATAATAAATAAAGTTATTAAAATATATTTTATATTATTCGTAATCGATTTTAGGCTTATAATATTATATTTAAGGGAAGCCTAAAATAATTAAATAATTCTTAGAAATATTATAAATTAAAAAAGTAATTATTTCTTCGTAATAATTAATACTGAGCTTAATTATTACCCTTTTAGAAATAATATTTTTAATTACTTTATTAATAAGAATTAATTTTTTTATATAAAGGAAATAAAAACGAAGAAAATTATTCTTAACAATAAATAATCGATTAATAAAAGCGAAGGTAGAATAACCGGTATTAATAAATGAAATATAATAATTTTTATACAATCTAATTATAATATAAGAAAATAAGAGTATTAAATTTAGAAAAGTAGAACTATTTAAGGATTATATTATAACTTCTTTTAAAATTTCTAATTCTAATAAAGAGTTTAAAATTCGTCTTTATAATAATAATAATAATTAAAAAGGCCTCTATATGCAATTAAGTATAAAAACTATTTATTTTCTAAATTATTATAATATTTACCGCCGGCAGCGGGTTTTATAAGAGCAACTATAGTAGTAGGGGTAATATTAGTAATATATACCTCTTCTTAATCGCTATAATTATAATTATAATTATAATTCTTACCCTTATTCTTACTTTTATTTTTATTTTTTTCGTATTAATAGCCCTTATTATTATAATTAATAAAAGCGAAATAATTACGAATAATATAGTTATTTCTATTATAATAATAATATTTACCGTTATAGGTATATTAGTCGAGGACGTCTTTATAAATAAAAATAGTAAAATTAATAGTATTAAAATCTATTTTATTACCGCCTTAATTAATAGTATAATTATTAGGGCTGCTACTACTACTATTACTATTAGTATTACCTTTATTATTAATACTGGGATCCGCCGCTTTATAAAAGTAATTAGTTAATTTATTATAATAATTAGCGTTATTAAAATTATAAGTAATAAAATAGTAGAAGTCGAACTATTTAATAAAATCGTTCTTAATAGGGGGGTCGTAGTAAATTAAAATATTATAGAAGCGCTTATTAATTTTATTACGTAAGTAATAGACTTTTATAGTATTATTAAAATTATAATAAAATATAAAAGTAATAAATTTGATTTCGAATTCGAAGAAAGGTATATTCTTCTAATATAAATCGGTAAGGCGGCGGTTAGTATTGAATTTTAAATTAATATTATCGAAATAGTTATTAAAATACTTTATAAAGGTAACGCCGTCCTTCTAATACTACTTCGCGTTATTAAATTTTAATAATATAAAGTCGAAATTAATTTAAATATTAAATAAAAGTTTTAAGCCTAATAATATTATAGCTTTAAAGATTTTAATATCTTTAGTAGGAAAATAAGCCTTATTAATTCTTTATAAAGTAATAATATAGAATTTCTAAAAATGGAAGGCTTTATAGCGGTAGGCGAGATCCTTCTCTTTACTATTGAAGATGGGGAGGTCTTCGATAGAACGCCTAAAAAGTATATTAGAAAACGCTATTTTTATTTAAAGATTTTCGAATTCTTATTAAAATAAAGCGTATTTTTATTTTAATTAAATATATTCGAGGTTGAGGGTATTAAAGGCAGTTTAATTATTATTAATAATTTTATATATAATACTAAATTTGTATTTAAAATATATAAAATCGGTAATAATAATATTATTATTTTTAAGGACGGAGAAAAAGATACGACTAAGAAGTTCGACGATTAATTAAAAGGCGGGTTTATTAACGAATTTAGTAGTAGTTGCAAAATAATTACGAAGGATAAATTTAAATTTATCGTCGTTATTAAATCTATTGAAGAGGTTTTCGATTCTATAAATAAGGTTGACTTCGATTAGGGTAATACGATAAATATCGGTATTAAGGACGTAATTTTCTATAAGGGCGTTAAAGAAGTTATTAAGATTAAAGGGATTATAAAGTTTATTATTACTATTAAACTCCGGGATTAGGGCGAAATTAAGCAAACTGGCTTTAGCTCTATTATTATTAGTAGAGAGAAAGAAGTAGTCGTTAATATTAAGATTATTATTATTATTATTAAGGGAAATAAATAATATAGGGAATATAATAATAGTTTATCGTTATAGTAGTTTGAAATAGAAAGAGATTTTTTATTTACTAAATAAAAAGAGTAATTTTTTATTTATTAAATAAAGAAATACAAATTAAATTACCAATAGGGTAATTTAGTTCGATAGCGGTATTAGATTCTACGATTCGGCAACAAGGCGATTCCTATACGAGTAGTAGATTGCATAATTGACGATAAACGCGCAATTCTATAGATTTTAGAGTTTGCGCTATAAATATAGTAGTTAAAAGGTATAATTAATTATTATGGGTAAAGGTTGGGTATAGATATAGATATACGTAATTATACGAAGGAGAAAGAAGGAGAGTATAGACGAGTGCTTAAAAGACTAGCCTTATAAGGGCGGCCAGTAGTAGGCCCGATATAGGTCTACCCGGCGGGCCGCCGCTATAGCTAGTCAACTAATAGCGATAGTAGTTTTAGAAGCTATTGTACGCTGGCATAAGGCACGTGAGTAATTACGTGCGATACAGGCTAACCCTGTAATAATAGAAAATATATTATTAGTAATTTCTTCTATTAATCTTAAGAAACCGGCTCAATTTAAATAGCGCGTAACCACGGAAAGCCGGACCTAGGAGCGCAAATTATATCGAGGATATTTATAAATTCAATAGCAATAGCTAAAATCAAATCAATTGGGGCTTCAATAGCCAAGGGCCTAACAGTCTCAATCGTTTTAATAACTAAGGGCCCGGCGGTTTTAATCGTAGGACTTATCGAAGTTCTTAGATTTCAACATCTTTAAAAATAGGAAAATAATTCTAAATCTCTTTTACTATATCAATCCAAAGTAAATAAAACAATAACAAGGGACTTAATCGTAGCAATCTAAGTCGTAGTATTTCTAAATTATAAAAAAGGCCAACTTCTAGTAACAAAATAATAATTTTCGTATTTCGACTTTATATAATTTCGGGTAGCTAAAACCAAGGTAGCCACACGCGTAGCGCTTCCTACTAAAAAGAGTAAGTAAAGCAAGTATATAGTAGTCTGTATAATCTTAGCGTTTTCATTAGGCTATATACGCGGCGGCCTCTAATAACCGTAAAGTCCCAATTTTAGCGCGTAAAAACGAAGTCATCGCGAGGTGAGAAAGATATAATAAGTAGAAGGTAAGCGAAGACTTAGCTTATTGAACGCGTACAATCCGGGCTCATAACCTATCGAAGGGAAGCGAGTAATTACAAATATAAACGAGTATAAGCGAGTGGTAGTGAACTTATTAATTAAAGAAGAGGAAAGGAAAGGAAAGGAGGATAGGAGAATCCGACGATATATATACAAGATATAAAACGACACGAGTAATCTATGTGTAGATCGATCGATCTTCAACAGACTGTTGAGTGCCGGCTATAAGGCCGCATACGTCTTCGTGAGAGGCAGGCTCCTAAAACGAAACATTTACTAATGCGAACTTGGGATGAGCTCGACGCGGATGCTAGAGAGCAGCTGCAGGAAGCCATCACCATAGCAGTAAATTACCAAATATCATAGATCCTTATAATAATTGAGCCTCATTAGCCTCGTAAGCAGCCTTATAAGTAGAGCCTTATATATACCGGTATACGGGTAGACAAGGGTGCTCAAGGGTAAATAAGGCAAGCGGGTATAAAAGGGACAATCACATCGCATAGATCTAACTCACTCTCATTAAATAATATAGCTTTTCTCCTACTCTATTATATATATTTTAATAGGTTATAAGCCCGGCTCCCGCTATATAACAACTATACCGATACTACGGGCTAGAAGCTACCAAACCGCATTTAGCTTAACGTATCGGCAAATATATTTATCCGAATAAACGATCGATCCGACGAAACCTAATTCTAGCCCTACATTCCACTCGGTTAGAATAAACATTCCATCCCGTCTCCCTCGTATTATTTAAAATAATAAAAACAACGTAAATTAGACGGAAAACTACATCAAAATACGGGTATTCATCCCTTTATTCTATTAATAGACCGCTAATTTCATTCTTATTAAATATAAAAGTAAATAACGGTTTAGATACGGGTAAAGGTAATAACTAACGTAGCTATTAATATAAATATTCCTATTCTAGGCGTCCTATTTAACTTCCTATAATTGAACGCACTATAAGATAAAACGAGTTCCTACGGCTAATTAGGACTATTAAACGCCTATTACAATATAGTAACCCGTAGAACCCTATAAATACCGAAATCAATAGCACGTTTAAACTAGTAGGGATATTATTTCTAACGTTAGAGGAATTCGAAATAAAAATAGCTAGTAAAATCGAACTACCGAATAATAAGGAACTTTTCGATTTCGAAGTTAAAACCCTAAATACTAGCAAACTCCTAAATTTATAAATACAAATAAATTCTCTATTCCAATTTAGAATAACTTATTTCTATAATATCTCTAATAACCCTATATACTAAATAATAAACCCTATTACTATAATAGCTCTACGTACTAAAACTAATAATAATAAAAACCGTAAGGGCTATAAAAATACTATTAAAGCTTTTAACGAATAATTTAACACCTTTAATAAATAAATAAACGGAGCCGGAACCCCGGACGAGTTTAGTAATAACGCAGGCGGTACCGGAGCTAAAATTACAGCCCTAATAACTCTACATATCGTCCTAATTATTACAGGACCGACTATCGTCTTTAATCCTATCTCTCTTACCAATATTAATATTAATACTAGTCCAAAACTTAAAGGTAAGGATTCCTATAAGGCCTAAAATCGTTTCTAATCCTCTATAATCGACGTTATAAATAACTACAATATTATAAAAATTTATCCTACTAAGGATAAAATTCTTACCGACTCTCTAAAAGCATAGAGAAACAAATAACGCCAATATATCAAAATCCTCTATATAACTCTCGGTAAATTAGCCGAAAAATTACTCGAAGGATAAATAATTATAATTAGGTTCTTCGCTAAAACTAAAGAAGAGTATTTAAACGAAAGTATTAGCGCCCTATAACGGATTTAATAGGAATAGGACAATTTAAAACTCGCCGAATTCGATAATATTCGTACCCTAGGTCAAAAGATTTCCTCCCTACAAAAAAAATATACTATTATTAGTCCGGAATATAAATTACCCGAGAACTAACTAATCTTAAAACTATTGTAGGTATTTAATTAAGAATAGTATAGCATTTAGAAAATAAATTTCTAGGCTATTTATAATAAGAAGTTTCCTACTTTCCAAAATACGATATAATTTACTAAGGGCGAATTTATACGTATTAGCGCCGAAGGCAACTATAATATAGTAGTAATATTAGCGAAAAAGCGGAGTACAATACTAATACTACTTATTAACGACCCTTGCAATAAATTCTATACCTATTGTAATAAAAAATATTATAATAAAGAGGGGTATTAGGATTTCTACCCGGAATTAAAAAAGGAATATAATACCTATAAATAAAGAAAGAAGGATAGAAATCTATTTTCAATATTAATTCCTATAGTAATAACCCTAACCTAGTAAACTTTTATCGTAAATATAAATATAGGCCCTACAACTTCTAATTCTTCTCTACCTATTTATAATTAAATAGAAAATAATAAACATCGTATTTTCTTTTAATAATATATTTTATAACGGGATAAAAGACCTTTATATATTCTAAATATTATATTTCCTTAATTCGGATTACAATTAATATATAATAACCATTCGAAGTAATTTTATTACTTTCAAACTATATAGTAGATCTATTACCGGTATTAATAATATAATAGTCCTAATATTAAATATTAACGAAGTAGAAAAGAAATATATCTTTAATAATACGATTACTATAGCTCAATTCAAAAATATTCTCTTTACCCCAAAATTTAATATTAACCTAATCTCTATAACCTAATTACTTAACTATAACTCTAATATAATACTATTTAGAAATTATTGGCGTATTGAGAAAGGAGGTATAAATATTTAAATTACCTGTTTCAGTAACTTATTTATTTTATAAATTACCAATACAATTTAGTAAACCCTTATTTTTTATTCTATTAATTTAAAGATAAGACTTTAGTACGAGTGTATAGGCTATTTTAACGAAGAGAACCTCGTTAAAATAAAAGAAATAATCGATAGGATAAGAAACGTCTAGTAGTATTATATATATAAATTATATATTAAAAGCCGGATAAAAGAGATACTATATTATAACAAATTTAAATAAGCCGAATACGTATTAGATATAATCTATATAAATATCTACGGCCTATTCAATACTACTAAGTATTGTAAAGAGCGCTACTAAATTACACTAGTCGACGGGTACAATAAATTCAATAGTTTATTGGCTATTAGAAATAGGGCAAATATATAGTAATTTATTCGGGAATTCGTATAGATATTAGAAATAAAGGATCCCTAAAGAAGGAAGTATAGGACGATCTATTTCAATAGAGCTTAAAAATTTAATAATAAAGAATTTAACGAATAGGTTACTAGGAGAAGAATATAAATTAAGTAGTCAATAACCGAATAATACTAATTAAATAATATAGTAGAGAATTTAAATCTCTACCTTCGAAAAAAGCTTTTACCTATTATAATTAGAGGAAATATTCCGAAGAAATTCTAATTAGAATTTTTAAAATAGTCAACTATTTTAAAAATCGAAATCCCTATTTAGCACTCGACAAAACGCCCTATAAATTAATTTACGGGTAACAATTAAATATTAATAATATTAAAGCTATTAATATAATTGCCTAGTATTTAATTCTATAAATTTATAGGAAGAAGATAGACGAAAAAGCGGTTAAATATATATTTATTAGGTTCGAAGGATATACGGTTTATAAATTTTTAATACTAACCGGTCGAATTATTAAGTTAAATAACGTCTATTTCGAAATTGAGAAAACCCTTATTAAACGCAGGATAATAGACGTAATTACGCAAATAATTCTAAACCGGTCTTACCCTATTAATAGAAGTAGGTAGACCGATACTACAACTCCGGATAGGGGTAGGCAAACCGACGCTACAAACCCGGACGGGGGTAGGCAAATAAATTTCGGAGGTAAATAAACGCATTATACCGGGGGTAGGTAAATAAATTTATAGGGTAGTCGACCCCGGACCCCGGATTAGGGTAAATAATTAATTAATTAAGGTAAATAGGGGTTTTCCGATTTATTAGTTATAACTTCTCTAATAATATAGTCCCCGCCTTCTAAGCGTTAACGCTAAAATTCTATTATTAGATGAATTATATTTGCAAATTAGCAGTAAATATTAGATAACCCCTCCCTAAATAATTTAAATATAACTAACGAACTAATAATTTAAGCCGGTATACTACGTAGGTAATAAACTACGTAAACAATACAAACATCGCTATTACTAAGCAACTAGAATAGTATTAAAAGATATCTAAAATTAAAATACCTATTAAGAGATAAAATTCCAAAATATCCTTACCCTATCTAGTATTATATATTCTATATTAGAGAAGGCGTAGAAGAAGATATAGAATTAATAATACTAAAAGAAATTCTTTGAATTAGTAGAAGTAATACTAATAATATATATCTTATACGGGAAGTAGGTCTATAGGCTTAAACAAAGTCTAAATAATAAGGTTATTAAACGAAAAGTAAGATAGGTAGTCTATAAATTCAAATAAATCGAAAGCGTAAATTACTTTAAAACCTTCGTTTTTATTATTAAACTAATAAGCTATAAAATACTATTTACTATTACTACAACATTGGATTTAGAAATTAAATAAATAGATATTAAAATTGCTTTCTTGTATAGGAATGTAGAGGAGATAATCTATATAGAATAACTATTGGAATTCGATAATAGTACTAAACGAATATATAAATTGAATAAAGTATTCTACAAACTCAAGCAGGCACTTCGGGTCTAATTTAATATACTTACAATAGCGTTGAAAGAATTAGGCTATTACCCTATTATTACCGATTATAGAGTATTCTCTAAGAAGGGTACATTCGTAGCCATTTATATAGACGACTTATTAATTATAAGCAAAGATAAAATTAAGATTTAGAATTTTAAAGATGCGTTGAGTGTAAAGTTCTAAATAATAGACCTTAAACCCTATTACTACTATTTTAATATCCGTATTACTCGAAACCAATAAGAAAGGACTATTTATCTTAACTAATAAAGATATATCGATAAAATCTTAGCCTAATTTAGTATAGCGTTATATAACCTAATAAATACCCTAATAATAACCGACCGCCTTAAGAAGGCAGCGGAGGGATAAACCGCTAAGAAGGTTAGAATTATAATATTCTAATTAACTACCGGGTCCTTAATATACGTTATACTTAGTACTAGATTAAATATTATATATACTATATTAATAATTAATCGCTATATTACAAATCCTACTAAGGCCTATTTCTAAGTATTAAAGAGGATTTTTAAATACTTCAAGGGTACGAGAGGGTTGGCGTTAATATTTATAGGAGAATTAAACCTTCTAAAGGATTACTTAGATTCGAATTGGGTTAATAATTATAATATTAGGAAGTCTATATCCGGCTTCGTATTCAATATTAGTAATACTATCGTTAATTAGAGCTTAAAACGATAGTAGACAGTAGCCCTATTATTAACGGAAGCGGAGTATATAGTATAGATATTAGTAATTAAAGAAGTTATCTAATTAAATAAATTATATACGGAATTTAGTACTAATCTTCGAAGGGGATATAATATATTAGGGCTAATTATTATTAATTATAACAACTAAAGCGCTATAGTACTTGTAAATAACCCGATACAATACTAAAGGACGAAGTATATTAATATTTAATAGTATTTTGTACGTAAAAAGGTTAAAGACGGCTCTATTAAGCTCGTTTATATACCGACGGAGGAGTAAGTAATTAATAGACTAACTAAACCGCTTGCTAAAGATTAGTTCTTACGTTTCAGAGACAGTTTTGGCCTTATCGATAAGAGTAGGGTACTTGGAAACTTCGAGGAGGGTATTGCTAATTTACCTACTAATAAGGAGTTAGACTTTAGTAATAACAATAACGAACGCTAATAGATATAGAGTAAGGGGGAGTTTTAATATTACTCGTATCTAATAAGGGGGAGTGCTAAATATTATAGATCCTTATAATAATTGAGCCTTATTAGCCTCGTAAGTAGCCTCGTAAGTAGAGCCTTATATGTACCGGTATACGGGTAGATAAGGGTATTTAAGGGTAGACAAGGCAGGCGGGTATAAAAGGGATAGTTACATCGCGTAGATCTAGCTCACTCTTATTGAATGATATAGCTTTTCTCCTACTCTATTGCATACATTTTGACATAAATGCTGTCGAGTAGGGCACAGAAACTCTGATGACATGACTGGGCATGGCATGAAGGAACCGGGCAACTGCCACAGATCCATGTATGTTGTATGTTAGCTTAGCGTTAGTAAGGGCAGACATGGAGATGGGGTTTCCCATCATGTCAGACCTCGAACACCCAGGTCGGACTTGCTCACACGCCTTTGCTCATCAGGCAAGAACGTGTCGAGTCAGGTTTGGTAACGACCTAGTTAAGTACTCGAGACAGACTCGGGAGAGTCTGTTATATTTGTCGACATCAAATGCCGAGTGGGAGGCTATTGGATGGTAGGACAGGGCGTTGAGGCTCTTGGTATGGATAGAAGCGTATTCATTAAGATTCAGAACTATTAGATTCCACGGTAGTGTAAATAATGGAAAGTCTTGCTATCGGGGGAAAAAAAAAAGGATGCTTCGAATATAGTAGACGCATGAAAACATTTGATAAATACATGCCAATTTTTCCTATCCAAATCCTATGTAATGATTCTGATCTTTCTGCCAATCTCCAAGAGATGTGAAACCCAGACTTTGCCAAACAGTGTATAGGTAAGTAGTGATGTGCTTCCCTCTCAAACTCTCAGTAGCCCCTGGTCCACGTAATTGTCTTCTCCTTCGTCCGAAACCACCCGGCGTAGCGCGCCATATGTTCCTCATGCCACTCAATTTCCCGACGATCCAGAGAGGCGTACTGGCTACTCTTGGCCCACCGCTCTCTCGGGTCCTTTGTCTTGTCAGTATCCTCCACAAAGTGATACAGCTCTACCTTTTCCAGATTCCGCGGGATTTCCCCTCCCCCGGCCGCCTGTCGCAGCTTTTCCCTGACGTTATGGTGGGACCCCAATCCTCCTTCTACCGTTCCTGCCAATACTTCCATGCACTTTACTATTCTCTTTCTTAGGCCATGGTTAAGACGCACGGCTTCCATGCCAGCCATCCACATCCCAGATTGGTACCCTGGTAGGAAGCTCAGTGCTAACGCGGATACTCCCTTACACGTATCTGGAAAAGCATCTGGGGACAGCGGGAACAGGTCCACGAGTGGGAGCTTTAGATACCGAAGTTTGGGGAGTTGATCGAGGCAGGTAATGGTTTTGTGAATGCCGTAGCGGTGGTGATTATCAGGCCAGGTGTGCCTATGCGAGTCGTCGGGCGGACACGGGTCACTGTAACCGGAAAACTCTAGGTGGACAAGCTGCTGGAAGTGTGGGAGGATGGTGTTCCAATTGTGCTTGGACAACCATTGGGGAGTGAACAAACGGTTGGGCCGAGAGAGACCGGCGTGGTCAAAGCCGCCCAGGAGGCGGAGCTTGAGGAGAGAACCGGCACAGGGCTTTAGGAAGCGAAAGAGATCGTCGAGGGGACGGAAATCATTATGGTGGACGAAGTTGTCGAGATCAAAGTCATCCTCCTCATATAGATCAAAAAAGTTCCTGCTGAGGCTAGCATCCTCGTGACGAAGAGTCAGCTCCTGGACCGTCGGGGGGCAAGTTATATCCCACAACGAGTTGTCTCCCAGAAGATCGGGCGTCTTGGCGAAGTCAGTGATGGAGGCTACGTCCAGATCAAGGATGCGTAGATGGTTAAAGGCTATCGCGGGCTGCTGGTCCCAGGATAGCAGGCATCTGGGCTGGGTTCTGGTGTAGTCGCAGGAGGAACCAGACCACTCGCCCATAATCTGGACTTTGAAGGACTGGATGTTTTGGCAAAGAAAGATGATGGCTCGGGTGACCGTGTTGAAGCCGCCCTGTGGGTATTCCCCCTCCAACCACTCTGCCTCCCCGGGCAACTGGTAAAATTCCTCTTTAAGATCATCCAAGAGCTCTGGAGGAAGTTGTGGGTTGCGTCTCTCGCCCTCGTAGATGGCGTCGAGAACCTTGGAGAAGTCGAAGTACTCGAAGAAACGGGTGGGCTTAGCGCCTTCGGGACGCAGTGGTTTGACTGGGGGCCGCACCTCTAGATGCCGAACGAGCTCCCGATTGCGTGGGAACTCGAGCAGGCTCCTTAGGAGCAAAATGCTCTTTTCGTCGTCATCAAGAACAATGGAGTTGTACATTGCCCGTTTTGCTGGGGGCTGTATGGTCTTGGATGCTAGTGCTAGAGCTGGAGGGGCACAAAGCGTTTTCGTTTCGGATACGGCCAGACGACAGATTTGGGTAAGAATTTCGTTCGGTATTCGTTCCAATGGAGAGTAGACCGCGGGAAGACAAGGACGACCTCTGTGGTTAAACGAATTTCCAGCCCTCTGGGGCATGGTGGTAGAAATCTGGGTAATAACTGCGGGAGGCTCGGACATTGTGGTTGAAGAGTCGGACGTGGCGGTAGCTGCGTCAGAAATGGCGATATGGGTAGTAGACATGGTGATCAGCGATGTGTGTGAGGTGAGGAACTGAGAACGTTGAGAGAGTCAATGTAACTGATCTACCTGTTGTAGTCAGGAAAGCTGAAGAAGTAGGAGAAGAGAACTAAAGAGGGGAACTATGCCTTTTTATCTCTTCGACGGGAAATCATTTCCTAGAGATGTGCAGCGACCATGCCCGCCTCGGCGGGCATCTTGGCTGTCGGAATATTTTTTTCTGCATTGACTGCGACCACCTGTTGCATAATGCTTGATACCGGGGTTAGAAATATGCAGACTACGGTGCATTCACCAGTGCTGTGGACCGAAGACTTCTCGTTGAGGTTGAACAGTGGCCATATAACGGGGGAGAAGAGACGTACAAAAGTCGACGAGACCGCCACTGGGAACGAGAAAAACATCGTAATATACATTCGCTGTAGTCTCCCTTGTGATGATGGCAATGGTGACCAAGATCACACTTGTTCGTCTAAAATGTTCTCTGGAAGGCAAGAGGGTAGGTATGAGGTACCGCAATGTCTCGGGCTATCCATCTTTAGGTTCCCTGGAAATCAGGCATGGTCTGCAAGCACACTGCTCGAATATGTGCTTTTTATGCCCGAGAAAAATAGTGGGGGAGACAGCTTGAGACACCGGAGCACTGTAAATTCGATTCTTCTGGTGCCCTGTCTTTTCCTCCTGTCTTTTCCTCCTGTCTTTTCAAGGCCGCTGGAGGGTGGGGACGTTCAAAATTACCGTCTTGCATAGAATTTCTTGTGGGCATGAATGTTGCAGTATGCTTGCAGACCATGCCTAATTTCCAAGGAACCCAAAGATGGATAGCCCGAGACATTGCGGTAAGTACTCGACCTGGAAGTGCTGAAGCAGGAATGTTATCATGCCGCTCAATACCGGATTCGACAGGTAAGGGGAAATCCTCAACCGCGCCGGGAAACTGTGTCTTTGTCTTTCTGTCTTGTCCGGCGGCGAGTCGGCTCCACTCACCGGCGATACGTCCGGAAACCCGAAAGGCATGACATCCGGTCCCGACTCCGGGGCTCGGACCACTGCTACGGGCATTTGATGCTTCCCCCTGCCGGCCTCCCTGCCGGCCTACCGAAGGTAGACCAAAGCTCCTACCGCCGGAGCGCCGACCACCCACAGAAGCGTCAACCACATGTCCTCGCAGTCTGCAATACCTATGACTCCGTCAGCAATGACTCGGATGAAGAAACTCTCAAAGCAAGGTGGCAACCTACAAGCACCTCAGTCAGACCTCTCAATTTGCGGTACCGACGCACATGAAAGTAGGGCTGAGGAGCTGAGCAGCTGAGAAGATATGGGTGGTAGATGCGTTCAATGCTGACCTGCGGTAGAGAAATATAGATCTCACATCATCGTCTCGCCTCGAGAGTCCAAAGTTCTGGTTTTGGAGCGAGCTGGTTGGTTGGTGTAAGCCGCATGCAGGTACCACCGTCAGGCAGCACGGTGTGTAACATGGCGCGTGAGGCTGGAAAAGGGGAGGCCACCAAGTGAGAATCTGCAAAAAAAAATAAAACAAATTTTTTAAAAAAATAAAGAGAGCGAGAGAATGCCATGGCATTGTGATACGTGGGAAGATGGTGGTTGTCATCGTGATGCGTCGGTGTCGGTGTTCTGTCGAAGTGGAAGAAATGGAGCCCGGTGCAGGCGGGGTTCAGTGCAATGCAGTGCCCCTCCCTGCTGGTCGTGGTTTCCCTTAATGTGGGCTCCGCAGGGTGAAAAATCGGCGATAAGGCAATGCGCATGCGCGACCCGGAGGAGACTTTGCAAGGCAGGAGCAATAAAAGCACCGCTCGAGGTCTGCATGAAGACTTTGGAAGGAACTGAACACAGTTTCCTGAGGGTGATTTCCGGGAGAACAGCGAGATTTCGATGAGTGTCCTCGATGTTGTTAACACTAACACGACGAGAGATCGTGAAGATGCGGGCGGGTCCACCACGATGTCCACAATCACCGGACGAACAACCTGGAAGCGCTGAAGTCCCTGTAGCCCCTGCAGCCGCTGTAGCCCCGAGATCCCACGATGACCGACGAGGGGCCTCATGATCACTAGCAACAAAGAAAACGATGATGATTTGTAGATATTGCTGAAGAACTACTCTATCCAAAATTCTATTCAAAGGAATGAAGTAGTGAGGTGACTCGTAGAAATCTTTGGTATGATGTAGTAACAGAAGGAAAACACCAAACCGCCAAACCCCACATCTTGCGATGCTTGCAGCTCCGCCTGCTGCTTCTAACGTTCTACCCCAAAAAAAGACCACCATCCAAAGCACACAACCACCAGCATACAAACCCATTAGGTACCAGCCTTGAGCAACCAAACACTCCAAAAACCACAGAACTCCGTAGAATGTGATATCCAAAAGACAAAAAGCCGCCTATGCGAACCCAACAATGTCCACTTAGTTGCTCTCGGCACCATCCTCCACCTTGTTATACCCGCTCCTTCCAGACCCCGGAGCACGCTTGTTATATCCGCTCCGGCCATCGGTATCAGCTTGCTGGTCGCGGGCCTTGTTATACCCACTCCGGCCTCCGGTGGCCGAGACAGTCTCGTCATCTTGGCCATTGTAACCGCTGCGACCACCATCGGCATCAGCGCGCTTGTTGTAGCCACTGCGACCGTCGGTGTCGGCCTGCTGGTCACGGGCCTTATTGTATCCACTCCTTCCACCAGTGACGGAAACGGTGCCATCATCTTCGCCAATGTCGTTGTATCCGCTCCGTCCTCCGGGAGTGCGCTTGTTGTATCCGCTGCGGCCATCGGTGTCGGCGGACTGTTCAGCTCCCCGAACCTTGTTGTACCCGCTCCGACCACCGGCTACGGAAACGGTGCCGTCACCTTCGCCGTTATAGCCGCTTCGGCCATCGGTGTCCGCCCGCCTGTTGTACCCGCTGCGTCCATCCGTATCGGCAGTCACGGAAACCTCAACATCTTCCTCAACCTTGTTGTAGCCGCTTCGTCCTCCAGGAGTGCGCTTGTTGTACCCGCTCCTCCCATCGGTATCGGCTTGTTGGTCACGGGCCTTGTTGTACCCGCTGCGGCCACTGCCGTTAATGGAGATCGCGGTGCCCGAAGGCTCAGGATCTCCGCAGTTGTAGCCGCTTCGGCCGCAGTCGGGGTCAGTGGCAGAAAGAGAGTTGGAGGTGGAGGAGGGAGGAGTAGGTAGGGCGGCGGCGGAGGCCGCGAGAAGGGAGACGGTCAGGAGGATGATGTTCTTCATTGTGACGAGTTGGAAGAGTGTCTGCTGGTGTTGTTGTTGGTTGTAAAGAAGGGTGAAGGGGTTAAAGGTTAAGGTAGGTGTTGACTTGTTGTTTCTGTTGCTGTTGTCTTTGTGTTGCTTGGAATGTTCGTTGGTGATGTCGAGAATCTATCCAAAAGACCAACAGCACCAACTCTTATATCTCTTTGTCCAACCGCTATCACCATGCCAGGCATGCCGTCGGTGTGATGTCCAAGATTATCCAAGCCTCAGTCCTCATCGCAGTCGCGCTCAGTAAGAACCAGGAAGAATGACTGATGTGACTGATAAGAGCCCCCAAATCGCTGCCTGAGGGCACTGTCACTGTAATGTATACACCGAGCCTGTATTACATCACATCCTTCTCCCAGATGTTGACGCCTTGAAGGTTGGGGTCCATTGTTCGCTAAGCCCGATGGTAGTTGGAAGTCCGGAACATCTCTCACGATTCGAGTCTCGACCAATTCGCTTGCCAAAATCCGTGCCGTCGGGTTGACCACCAATGGAGAGGCCCAGTGCTGAGGTCATCACAATTGGGAGATTGGCACTAGGGCCCTCCTTGACTCGCAAAAATGGGGGTCCCTCCGTGCCATGACTGTCACCAAAGAAAGTTAGCGCGGCACGGTGAAGTATTATCAGGGACTACGCCTCCTAGGCTCACCAGTATCGCAGACCCACGTCGGTATCGCAACCGAGCGGCGCAAGTATTTGTCGTTCGTCAAAACCCTTTGGAGCCTCAGTTCCATAATGCCGGGAAGAGGCACACCGGGGCCAGTGTCCACTCCTGGTTTTCTGGCGGTAGGGATCGAAGCCAACGCCGGTGCGTGCGATGCCAGTATCAGGCCTCCCTGCTCCCACCGACCGATAGAACGGTACGCCTCCCGTCAGCCATATCCACGAGGGCCCACGGGGAATGATGCCGGCGGGAGAAGGATGCAAAGAATGTTCGAAGCTCAAAGCCAGGTTGGGTCTAGGACTCTGCGTAATTGGAAGCCTGGCGTCGTTCCCCCCACCGAGAATGGTGGCATTGTAGTCGCTGTGTCTTGTTCTGGAAGGTCATTATCGTAGGGCTGCAGAGTTACATCGGTGCTGTGACACACACCGGCCTCGGATCCTCCTGGCAGGGTCCGTCTCGGAGTCGGAGAATGCGAAAAATCTCGTTCCTGCGCTTCGAAGTTCGCGATTGCGATCGCATCGTTCAATTGACTGTGAAATTGCGCGAAAGGCGTCGGATTCGTAGGGGCATGAATTTCGTGTCTTTGAATGATCATCTCGACAGATTGGCAATTTGTTGTTGGTGATAGTTTTTCATGGTGGTCGGTTTGGTGATGGCCATGGTGTTGACCTGGCGGGACGCTTGGCCTTACGCGCGGGACCCCCACTTCCAGGTCCAGGCAGCTCTGTGCCCTCTCAGGCCCCTGAAGTTTTTGGCGGTAACGGGTGGCCCGGCTTGGGGGGCTATGTCATTTTACGCCAATAACGCCATCCCGTCAGACGGGAGGGAAAGGGCCGTAACTTTGTTGGTCCATCACCGAACTTTGTTGGTAATTCTGCCGCCGTGGCCCGTGAAGGCCGGCACGGGCCCACGGGCAACGGCAGATTGTTGGAGCAGGACAAAACATCGGTCCTGCTTGCAACAAACATGTGAATCGCTTCAAGTGATGGTACGATTGGCAAATGCCATTTGCAAATAATCTGGACATTCCTGAAATTAATGTGGCAATTCGAACTGCTCGCCGGGCTTCAACATGTAACAATTGAGCGAGTGTCCTTGATTGCTCAATCATAGCTGAATCTTACCGTAACTTCGGTACCGGGCCTGTATCTCCCACTTACAGCGCTGTGTCCACTGTATGTACCAGATAATCGTAAAACGACGGCATCCCCCATCCGAGGACGTCGGACTCCAGTCTTCGGCACAACTTGGTGTAAGAAACACAATGGCTTTTTCTAGAAGGATGGGAATGTACTGTGCCGCACCAGCCGGGGAATTACTTTTGTGCAACCTCGTGCAAGCGAACTGTCTGGACTTCTCAAACCGTGTTCTGATGATGGCGCTCTCGAGGAAAGCCCAGTTGTCCCGAAGGCGCGGGATGGCTTGCATTTCCTGCAGGGACTGCCACTCCCGTGGAACGGAACTTTTTGAAGCTGAACTCCAACCATTGTTTTTGGAAGTTTTCAGCTTGTAAATAGCGATGGGAATAATTACGAATAACCAGGCAATTGGTGATACCATTTCATGGATTGTCGATCTGGGCAACGGAAGCCAGGCTGCCAGATAAAGTGCATGTTGCACCACTGCATCCATCGCGACTTCCGCGCTCGCTTGCATGATCTGATGCACGGGCACCACCTTCCCTTTGCACAGCGGCCTTGAATGGAAGACACGAAGAACTGGGGGTAAGGTACCTGTCATGAGAAGGATCACAGGATCTTATCACATCTTTCGTAACTCGAACACTCCAACGGGGCTTACAGTCACTCACAGGCATCCATTGTCCAATAATTCCTATTCCTATCGGTATGTATGCCTTTTTCTACGAACCCATCTTTCCATTCCGCCGAACAAAACCAAAGAAAGGAACCGATGTTCCATCGCCAAGCTCACTCAGCAGTAGTCAGCTCAGCCCTACCCGACGACGTTGACTACAACGTTACCTTACTCATCGCGCTTACCTCCCTCCCAAGGCCTAGACTTCCACCGATGCTATGTGAATCCCACCTCTACCCCCACATTCCCTCTCATACCCAAAGACGACATCACGCCTTCTTCACCAGAACGGTAAAAGTATACGTGTTTTGGACCCGTTCCTGCCTCGCCTTCTCTTCCTCTTTCTCTTCTTCTCCTCCTCTTCCACTTGCTTCTTCTTCCTCTGCTCTTCTTCTTCTCTCGCCTTCTTTTGCTCGTCTTCTAGAGCCTTCTGCATTTTTGCTTGGGAATCGTCACTGGGGAAGGCAGAGGTTAGTTCCTTTGGGTGCTCGGGTTGAGAGGATAACGGTCGTACCGGTTGTCGGAGTACACCATGTTTTTTGCAATTGTGAGTTGTGGCAAAGTGAAAGAGAGGTGTGCTTGAAAGTACGGTCTGTCGCTTTCTGTGTAACTTTGTGGATGATTTGCTAACAGTGGGAGTCCCTGACAGCCGGGAGTACAAGGAGCTTTATACCATTGCGCTCAGCCAAAACGGCCTATGGTCGTTGGGTGTTCTCATCAAGCAGACCCGTTTGGCTTGCTTCAATGTGATGATGAGCCTTTGAGGTCTTGGAGTATTCTTGAATCATGGTGTTGCGCTTCATCTCATTTGATGATGATATGCGTCTAAGAAAGCGATGCTAATGACGTTTTGGTTGGTCCGTAGGCATTCACGGCGTTTACATCAAGCCCAACGAAGCAGACGGACTCGCCTCAATTACAACCAGGACCGGCAGCTTGGCGACATTACAACAAGGGGCTTGCTTATTGAGGGAAGTTTGCATCACAAGCGGTCAAACAGATTCTTATGGTACGACGTAGCATATGCCAATTAAATCGACTGGATCAAACTTGCTTGGGCCTTATCCCATCATTTTCTAGTCTGCATAGAGCTAACTACCTATGCTACCTTGTGTCATGGCGAACTTCAATTCCTCTTCTGGGTCCCATTCACTAGCTACTTCATCTTCTTATCCCTTCAACTCTTCAGTTCACTCAATACCTACGGCATCATCACCAGAGTTTATACGATCGGCGTGATCTTTCAACATCCGAGGGCGTATCAAGTAGCGCGGCAAGCCTACCTCCACTTCTTAGCATCCTCTTCCCTCCTCTTCTTCTCCTCCCGCGCCTTTTTGTCGGCTGCCTCTCTCTTCTTGTTCTCCTCCTGTCTAGACTTCTCCATCTCTTCAAGGGCCTTCTTCTCCTCCTCTGCCTTCTTCTTCCTCTCCGCCTCCTTAGCAGCAGCGTCGCTGGGAAACAAGGCGGTCAGTGTGCGGTCCACGTAGAGAGCGAAATACGCAAAGAGGAAGAAAGCGAGTATGCTGAGGCCGGGGAGGTAGTCAGGGACGTACCGGTTGTCGGCCATTTTTGCTGTTTGGTCTTTGAGTATTTGTTGATGTCTTAAGATGCTCTTGGTGGAGGTCGTCTTGTGGTTGCTTTCCTGTTCGAGGCTTTGTCGATGTTGAAAGAAGGGAAACCGGGAAGCAACTAGAGCATGGGCATGAGCTTTATACCCTTGGCCTCGGGGTAAACTGCTCTCCTTTCTTGGTTCCCGAGCCGGTTGTTGTGTAGTTATTTGCTATGCTTCATTGACAGTACTATCGGGATCAGAGCAGCGTGCATCACCATCATGGTTCATCGACGCAAGCAAGGGGCTTGTTTGTCTTGCTCCATTATACGTGAGAGGTATATCGAGAACTATTCCACCATTCTAGACCTTCCATTCTGTCTTCCAACTACCTCCAACTCGTCCCACCGTCACACTCGAATCCCCTCCCGGTTCTCCAACTCACAATCAGTCCCATCCGAATTCGAGGCAGCGTAGGAACATAAGGCAAGTAATACCAAGGCAAGCAAAGCAAAGGGCCTGACAAGGCAAGTCAAGTAAGGGCAAATTCCATTTGACGCAAGTCAAGGCAAGTAAGGAGGTTTGCTGGCCTTGTTTACTTGCTTGTTTTATGCCCTCCTTTCTGTCTCCGTCAGACTTACCTATCCCATAATTGAGTATACATTTCGGTAGAGAAATACGGGTCTAAATACAAAGTATCAGTTGTCATATCGCTCACAGCAGAATCTAACTGACTGAAAGCTCATACTCCGTGACAGTTTGTATCGTTGAACAAGTATATGGAAACTCATGGATTTAATTCAATTTAACAATCCAAAGCAGGTAACAATTTCAAAACAACGCAAGCAAAGCTTCAATTTGACTGGAAGGCAAGACAACTAAGTAATACCCCTTACTTCCCTTGACTTGCCTTCTTGTGTGCCACGCTCGAGTCATTCCAGCACCCCACTAGGTCATACAACATCATTCTGACCTTCTCACCACTACAACAGAACAAGCGAACAACTACTACTGAATCTTTAGTTCTTTGAAGCCTCCTCCTCCCTCTTCTTAGCTTCCTCCTGCGTCCCGGTCTTCTCCAGGATCTTCTTGATCTGCTCCTGTCTGGATTTCTCCGCCTCCTCGAGTCTCTTTTTCTTCTCCTCTTCCTTCTTCTCCTTCTCCTCCTCCTTCTTCTTCTCCTCCTCTTCCTTCTTCTCATGTCTCTCCCAAAGCTCTCTCCTCTTTACCTGTTCCTCCGTCGTCCTTTCGTTCCTTCCGTCTGACCGGCCCCCGCCCCCGATGGCCGTCGGGGAGCCTGGTCTTCTGGATAATGTTCAACGAAAAGAAGTTAGTTGGGCTTGGGTTATTCCATAAGGGAGGAACAGATGGACGAGGAGAGAACTTGAAGAGAGTAAGACAGTCAGTGGCTGGGTGTATGATCACGTACCCGGGGTACTTTCGGATGGGCATGTTGATGATTTAGGTGGGTTGGTTGGTTGGTTGACTTGGTGGGTTGTGGGAAGTGTCAAAGATGGTTGTTAATACTGTGATTGGTGTGGTAGGCTTTGGAGGTTTTGTCACTGTTGCTTTTGATGACAGACAATGAGAAATTTGACACTGGGAACAGGAGGGCAGTAGGGAAGTCTTTTATAGTTGTGATTCTCGCCATGGAGTTCGAGGCAATCTGCTCAGAGGTTGGCCATCTAGACGCTTGACCCATGACTTGCGTTTGTCCACCATCATTCTGTGCATTGGGCATCTAGACTGAGTTCCTGAGACGCGCAAACTGTGGTGATGGACTTCATCTTGCCTCGTCGTGTCCAGTTGGCCAAGTCTGGAACCATGGAACACTCCAGTACCTCCCGTCGCTCCAACGTTGCAGCCCTGTTGCCATCTTCACTTCAAGTTTCCTTCTTGCCCATTGATGCCATGATGACATCGCAAACAAGATTGCTTGATTTTCTGCTTCCCCTCACCTTCTGCTCATCACCGCCACAGGACAGAAGCAGTAGGAAGGTGCATCCTCAACGAACCATGCAGGACGAGACTGATTACTTGCTCGCCTTGGCAGCTTCCTCTTCCTCCTTCTTCTTCTTCTCCTTCCTCTTCTTCTTCTTCTCCTTCCTCTTCTTCTTCTTCTCCAGCTCCTTCGCCTTCTTCTCCTTCTCCCGCTCCTGCCTTCTCTTCTCTCTCTCCCTCTCCGCTTCCTCGGCTAGGCGTTTCCGCTTGTAGGATCTAGATTGTGCATGACAAGGTCAATATCTGGAAGAGTGAGGTGAGGAAGGAGTGAAACAAGAACTCAGTAACATACATAAAGACTGTGTCATGTTGGGTTAAAGCGTTGGACATTTTGGTCGTTTTTGTGCGTAAGTGCAACGTCCTTGTCTGTTTTCTTCCCTTCTCTGCGACTTTGTTTGTGACTTGGAAGGCGCGTATCGGTCGATTGTGATATCGGCAAACGGCGCGGGGTATGATGGCTGTGGGTTCTTAGAGGAAAGTTCTTGCCTTGACAACTATCCGGAGACGATGACGAGACCGGAGATTTTATAGTGGCATTTTGGAGGAAGGTGCGAGCGGGCACTTCACCAGTGACTCGGATGTCTGGAGTCTCAACTCTCAAGGACCTGAGTCAACCTCGTGCTTTCCTTCTCTCGCTATTCTGGAGTTCTGGGTTGCTATTGTGTATTGGGACTCACTGTTATTCACATTGTTGCATCCCAGGTTCATCCGATCTGGGTGGTAAACTGGTAATTGGGTTTCGTCACTTTGTCCGCCATTGCAGTGTTATTCAACTCTCGCAATCGAGGTAGGTCGATGAAGTCCTTCGTCACTTCCAGGTTGCCTGTATCAGTGATTAAGATGCCCTCGGCCCCTCGCAGATGGGTACAGTTAGTGGTACTTCGGCCAGATCGCCTGGGGACGGGAGTTGAAGACTTCCATTTTCGGAAGCCGCGATGTTTCCAGGTTTGAGCACCTTGTTGTCCACTTTCTTTGGAAGGAACATGATGTTGGGAAATGAGAAAGATTAAGACATGGAAGGAGCATCTTCTTGGTCGTGCAACTTGTCAGGTGGGACCTGCATCCCCAATGCCGATGGGCGACGCACGTCCAGAAGCGGAACTGGTGAGGTTTTTTTTCGAGTGCCCAATTGATTCTTCCCCAGAACAACACATTCTGACTCCATCCATTCATCATGCAGTCAGTGTCGTGGATGGGTTTTTTTATGACTTCCCTCTACAACCAGAAATTCCATCGTTGTCTTTGTTTATTTCGGTCTGTCTCCATTTTGCTTTCTTTTGAACCGAACGATCATCCTCCAGTTCATCCAATTTCCTGCCAATCAGCAGCCGTGATGGTCGCATGCGACGCTGGTATTGCTGGACGTGTCGGTTTGATGCGTTCGTGTGTCACCGCTCGATTGGTTATTTTCTCCTTTTGATCATCTCAACCATTGCAACAAATTGCACAATCCGTCAATTCTACATTGTTTTGCTGTCCAACGATCACCCTTTGAAGCGACAGGAGCTTGACCGACATCTTCCAAGATGGCCCTGACCACGCTGGCGACTTACGCAACTGCACGGGCCATCCGACTCCAGTCCTATGCGTTTAGGTACCAGCAGCCGCTAAACCGTTGCGCCAAAAATTTCAGCGGGCGTTTGGCTTGGAGCCCCGCCCAAATTTTGCTCCATCAACGACGACGCTTCATCAGACCGCGGCGGGAATACGTGCCTCATTACACGACACCACGTACCATGCCTTCGGCGCCCGTTCCTGTCACGGATCCCGAGAATCCCAAGATCCAAAGATGGGACGACATTGGGCTGCTGCTCATCCACGACTTCATCACGGAGGATGAGGAGGCCGCCATGATCGCCGCCTTCCACGCCGTCGACCCTCGCTTGGACGGCAAGAGACGCATCAGCCAGCATTTTGGCTACCACTTCGACTACACCACCTTTGGCGCCTCCGAGACAAGCTTCACGCCGGTGCCTTCGTACATCACCGACTTCCTCCCCCGTCTGCCCGTCCAAGACTACCTCCCCGACCAGTTCACGGCACAGTACTATCCTCCTGGCGCCGGCATCCCTCCGCACGTGGACACGCACTCCATGTTCAGCGAAGCCCTGTACAGCTTGTCGTATGGCAGTGCTGTTCCCATGGTGTTCAGAATGTCGGATGCAAACGACGCCCGCAAGATGAGATTGCCTAGAAGGTCTCTCCAGTCGTCAGCATCGGAAACCAAAGTGGAGGGAGTATCTGATACCACCGCAGAGTCCACTGCGACTGCTCTCGACAACCAGACAACGATGACGGTAAAAAGTAAACCGGAAGAGCCGTCACCGGAACACCCGTCGTGGGAACTTGTGCTTCCTCCTCGTTCGCTCCTGCTCATGACCGGCCCCTCGCGCTATGGCTACACGCATGGCATCAAGTCTCGCAAGACTGACATCATCAATGGCGAAATGGTACACAGACAGGGGAGGTACTCCATCACCATGAGAACCATCAGGCGCGGAGATGAGATTGGATGCGACTGCATGTTCCCTGGTGTCTGTGATGCCCGCATCCGTGAGGAGCAAAGTCGGCCAGCAGCGGCTCAGGGGATCGACGCTTAGGAGAAGTAGCGGTAGGCGGTTACACGTGGGCGCTGATCACGGGTACAACATGGACGGCTCTAATTTGTTCGATGATCGGCGGAATCTCGTATGACAGGTGTCTAGGGGATCAAAGTCTGCCTGTCAAATTGCCCAGAAAATGGCGTGGAAGACGCAAAATGACACGAAATTGGGTGCTCACTGCTTCGTGGTTGGATCTGGCGCTCCAAGGTACCAGGGCAATTTTCCGAGGTCGAATCGGACGCTAAAATCCGGGGCCGCGGGCGGGGTATTGACAGCGGTGGGGGCTGGGCAAGGTTACATCAGTACCTAATTCGGCCCTTGGCAGGTACCCCACGATCGTCCACGAGGTCAATGACATGCCCTGGGGTCGTCAGGTGACGCGCCAGGCCCTCAACCTCCTTTGACATCGGTCAGGCCATAGGTAAATCTCTGAAGTATATCTCGTCTTTGATGTCCCTCAACGGAAGCTAATCATCTTGTATCGGCATTCAGAAGATCGATTTGACTCCAACGCACTTCACAATGGACCGAGACTGCTTTTCGTACCTCCCCCACGAGCTTCACTTGGCCATCTATCAGCATCTCCTGGACATCACCAGGATCGACCGCGAAGACCGCACATTGACACTTTTATCCCTTGCACAAACTTCTCGTCACATTCGCGCCACCTACGAGCCTATCCTCTTTAAACAAGATGGCAATCCGGATAGGGCCATGCGATGGGGTGCTTACCACGGCTTGATCCCTTTGATGGAAAAAGCTCTAGCTCATGGCGCATCCGTGAAGGCGGAGGGCCCTCACCCATTAGGGCCAGAGTACACCTTTCCAACAAAAACTGGCGTCTTCACGGGACCGGCCAAGGGCAGCCCTCTTCACTTCGCCGCGATGAATGGACAGAATGGTGCTGTCGACTGGCTTCTTGACCACGGAGCTTCTTTACACGAAAACTCCAAGAACCTCTGCAAGTGTGTGGACCCACAGATTCCACAGGGCTTTTTGACAGATCTTGGACGCATTTCCCAGAATCACGGCAGCCTCAACCACGATGCCCTCAGCTTAGCGTTGTGCCATCATCATTCCTCCACGGCTCAACTGCTTATCGACCGCGGGGCCTTGGAAGGAAACGCCGAACCTATCGCTCTCCATACAGCAGCGGCCACGGGACAACACGACCTATTTTTCGAGATTCTGCGGCATGTAGGGCGCCATGCTTCCTTGGATGCTCCTATCCAGTCCCGATTCACGTCTCTCCATTACGCAGCTTGCTCTCCCGTCGCATCTCCTGCGTTCATACAGAAAATGCTTGAGGCTGGAGCCCACGTCATCGAGTCTGCTCCTCGCACTGATTTGCCTGCGTTTTACGCCGCACTCAATGGCTCATGGGCGGTTGCCACAATGTTCGTCGACCTCGGCCTTGAGATGACCGAGTCCCAAGCACACGTCTACCGCACAGCAGGCATCAGTGTTGAAGGGGCCCTTGTCCATGCCGCTGTCTTTGCACCGGAACCGCCTAACGACTCGCCGACCAGCAGCGACTGGTTTGACGGCCGGAAGCATTTCCTTGCACGACTAGCGCGTCAAGATCCCGACTGCATCAACTCCATCTACAGAAACCCGCATTGGTACACCAACGATACCCCGCTCAAGCGGGCCGCGGCCAAGGGCCGTCTTGAACTCGTTCGCATCCTCCTGGACTTGGGTGCCGATCCAAACGTTACAGCCGGCGCGTGCTCCGAAACCGTCCTCCATGCTCTCACTCGATGCAACCTCCCTGTCTATCCTGACGATAACCCGTCTCGCTTGAGTCACCCTAGCTTCGACTTCTATACTTGTCAAATCGAGAATATCGCTTCCCCAATCGAGAAGCGTTTAGCCACCAGCACTCCTATTATCATTGCCCTGCTGGAACATGGTGCGTCAGTCGATGGAGTCAAAGATAGGGACGGCAAGACTCCGTTGGATTTGGTGATTCGCTACCAGGTAGCAGAGAGGGCGGACACAGCGAAGAAGTATATCGTCCTCTTTGAGGCGGTGAAGTTGTTGAGACTCCTGCTGAAGCACGCGAAGCCAGGGTGTTTACAGGATGAGCAGCGGCGCAGGGCCAAGACGACCGTGAAGAGGATGGGGCTGGAGCTGGAGGGGTGGTGGTGTTTCAATCCTAGAGCGAGAGGAATCGGCGGGTTTGGGCATATTTCTAGTTTCACGCCTGGGTATTAACGTGGATGGTTTGGCTAAAAGTTTTTGCTTTGGAGTTTGTCTGGTTCAAATAATTGTTTCTTTTTTCCCTCTCAGTTGTTGGTCGTCGTGCCTGTATGTGTGGTACCTGAACAATGGGCAGCATCGGCAGCATCGTGGCACAACGATGTCCTGCGCTGTCTGCACTGTATGTCTTGTTTGTTGAGACGGATCACCGGGGCATATATCGCTTGCCAAGCTGATGCAAAAGCTTGTTTGGATCAAATTGATGTTTTACGCGCAATGAGATGCAGTGTTGGATTATACTTGGGCAAGTCGTGGCGCGCATATCGGCATCTTTCTTTCCTGTTCACCGCAGCCGGTCTATCATTTCCGTGCCGCAAGATGAATCCATCGTTGGGGCCGTCGCGTCCTTGTATGGAGCTACCTCGAAGTTTACCATTTATCATGGGGTTGGCAACTTGGCTCACACCATCTGACAGGCAAGCAGTTCTACTTGCTGGTCAGTTCGACTACAGCCATGAGTCCAGCCTCCACTACCCCTTTGAGACTGTTCTCATGTTCCTCGTTTGATCTACCGACCTCCATGGCGACCATGCATTCTTCGCCCATGGTCAGCCCTTTGCACGAAGAGCAAACTCGTCCGCTGACCAAATCGACAAACACCAGCAGAAACTTATAGCAAGCAGCAAGACAATGCAGAAGAGACTTGTTTGATGTATGTAGGGAAAACGACTTGCGACAACGGTTGGATCTCACAAATCCTAGCAGTCAGTATTTCAGCCAACTTCAAAATCGCTGCGGTCACCATCCTCGCCATCGAAACCGGCCATCCACCTCCCTAGCTGCGCGGCAACATCACCCTCAATGTATTCATCTCGGTGCTCTCTATCATTGGCAAAGCAACACCCTTCAATGCCACCATTTCATTAACTCTCGGCGTGGCGAAATGAGATGGGTACCATGAACGAAACGACGAGGTCCGAGTCCATCCAGGTACTGAGACCTTCGACGATACGAAGCGCGTAACGAACACTCGGTATGGCTGGTCAAGCCGTCCTAGTTCTACCCGAGTGAGGGCTTTCACTGGGGCACCCCGCTTCTAAATTCCATTCACTTCGTGGTTCACATCGTCGAGGAGGGTACATGGATAGCAGGACCTTAGGGCGATAACATAATCCCGCCTTATCTACATTACGTTAGGATGTGGGCTTCACCATTCACTCCCCGGTGGAGCGATAGCAGGTTCGCTTTTCAGGTGCAAGCCACATCACGAAAGGAAACATGAGATGAAAAGAGGCAGCTATTGTGGCGGAGAAATTATCAACCAATAGCACCGCGGTTTGAAGGGGGTGAATGGGCTCGAAGGCTCAGGTCGAACTCAGACGGTGGGGCGGATGCCAGAGCGGCGGGCCAGGTGAACTTTTGAAGGTTCTCCTCTGGCGCAGTCACTGCGGTCTCCCATTCACCACAACCAATGCGCCCACAATATATCCTTCACCAGAAACTCTCGGCCTGCTGATCTTTCTGTTCATTTATTTTTTTCCTACTCCTATAAATGTACACCTCGACCCAACTTCTTCCCCAATTCATCCTTGCACTCACAACCACCTCTCATTTTGCAAGTGCGACCTTCGCAAATCGCAATCCGACACCGACACACCACACAATCCGATCACCACAAGTGGATTGCAACCCACCTACCGTAGCTCACGGCGCATCATCGTCAACTATACTGTAAGTTATCACCGTCGCTTTGCCCAATAATGAAGCTTCATTGACTAACACGATGAGATAGCCAAGATGCCAGCGAAAAAGACGCGAGCCAAAAAGGCGCAAGCCTCAAAGAAGCAGGCCAAAAAGAGAACGTCACCCGACATCCCCCCTGCGGATGGTCATTCCCCATTCACCACATTGCCTATGGAGATTCACATGGTCATCGGCGACATGTTGAAGCAAGACAATCGACTTGATGCGCTGGCTACACTAGCCAGAACATCGCGGCGCCTCTGCTCCTTCTACGAGCAGCAACTCTACAAAGGCAAAAAGAACACCCACAATGTCGATGCTCTCATGTGGGGAGCGAGACATGATTCTGTTGATGTCATGAAGAGCGCCAGACAATGGGGCGCAGACCTCAACTTTCAGAGCTATCAGCTGGACAGAAGCAGAAGCAGGAGAAACAATTCCGTGTATGGCAAAGGAACGGCACTCCAATTCGCTATCAAGCATCGGTGCATTGACTCCATGCGCTGGTTGCTCAACGAGGGCGCGCTTGTGGATATACCTAAGAAGCCGGCCTGCGGCATGTGCCAGTGCGCCAGCTACTCCAGATCATCCAGAGCTTCAAGTCTTCACCTTGCTTTCTGCCATGGAAACCTGGATGCGGCGACGATTCTCCTCCAAAGCGCAGCGGCAGCTTCGGTGCGGTATTCACGAGAGGTTGATACGGGATCCATTTTGAATACGGCAGTCAAGGCGGCTTTCGGTCGGTACTCAGTCAGCTTCTTGGATGTAGCACTCAAAAACCCTTCAATTCGCAAATCAATCAATGGGTTCCAAGGAGAGGACACTCGGACAGCCGTTGCTTTAGCTCTGTCTCCTCACTACGAGGACCATCCCTTCCAAGAGCCAATTCTTGCCACCCTGGTTGAGGCAGGTGCGAGTTTGGGGCCGTACCCTGAAGGCTCCCATTTGGAGGGACATTCACCCCTATTGTTGCTGCTGGACAGAGGTTCGAGAAAGTTGGCCGCGTATCTGCTGGGGCTCGGCTGCGATCCCAACGGTGACCGACCTCACCCGATTACTCCAGATTGGGAGAGCCCGCTGCACTTCTTCATCAACCCTGAACACCATGACAGATGGTCCAATCCGGGTTGGCAGCAGGTGGTTAATAGGGGGTGGGGACAACGCAGACTCTCTATCAGAGGTTTTATTGTCGTCCTTCTCGAGCATGGGGCGTCGCTGGACATTACGAATTTGGAAGGAGTCTCTCCCCTGGATAATGCCATCAGCTTCATGGCCAGATATGTCGAACCCAAGCGCCGAGTTCTCGGCTTTAAGCTTGTCAAGCTCTTGCTCGCCAATGTCAAGCCCGAGGGCATCTCCAAAGAGTCTAGGCAAAGAGCCGAAAACGTCATGGCGACACTGGTGCAGGACTTGCGGGCCGAGCATGCCACTCACAACCTGTCCGACGTTCGAGTGCGTGGATGGGATTGGGGTGAAGAGGAAGGCGAGCCAATTCGTTTAGGATGGCATGCGTGGAGGCGTGAGGGAGGAAGGTTGAGAAGGAAGTGAAGGTGATTGGAAGTGTGTAAGTTGTTGTACTTCTCATTGTTCTGGAGTTGGGGGGTCCGGTTTCTCTTTTTCTCATCTTTCAGTTATGGACTTGATGGGTGATGCAAGCGCACATCCGGGTACAGATGGTTTGGTGTAGTGTACGGAGTATGCATTATTATTTCATTATCTGTGAATGGCAACCGGATATTATCATTCATCAGCACGACCATTGTTGGCACTAGACCAGAAGCGCTGGTTTTCTCTTCGTGTGTTTCATTTCGCCTTATGCTACAGTACGGAAAGTTCAGGGACGGATCGTTCTCCATTTCACGCTTTTCGGGGAAAACACAACACTGGAGGCCAAGGAAAAGGGTCTCAATTCCAAGCTGGAAATGAGTGTTCATGGGTTATATACTGTGCACCGAACTGTGCAGCTCATAGGGGGTGAAGCACTGTGTTTCCCCTCTGATTGGGGTAGTTTGGAGTAGATGGGAGGAAGTGTAGCTCATTGGGCTATTCCTCCAGCTGTTTTCCTTACGCGACGCGACCTCTACCGCAGCGACAGTCCCAATTACAGGACGAAGAAACATAGCGCGCCGTTGATCAAGATCAACGAGAGGGAGTCATTACCCCTTCTTTCCGGCTGATACTCGCTGCCAACAACAGACACGATACTCACTTGCACAAACCGTCCACAAGCCTGCGACCTACATTGCGACGACCATTGCCGACCGAGACAACGGAACGGAACAGACGCGTCAACTAACTTCATTGGCCATCACGTACGTAACGGCGCAGTCTCTATCAAAAGATAACCCTTCAATCTACCAACCCAACGACCAGACAACCATGGGCACAAACGTCCCCCGCCCCGCAAAGGGATGTCCGTACCTGCCTCCCGAAATTCACCTCATGATTTCGGGATTCCTGGAGGACCATGGTCGGTGGGACACACTCGCCGTATTGTCTAGGTCCTCGAATAGGCTGAGGTCGATATACGAGCCACGATTGTACAGCACCACCGAGCATGCAAACAACCCGTATTGCTTGTACCCAAACAACCTCGTTAAGGCGCTCATGTGGGGTATCACCAATGAGTCGGTGCCTGTGATGGCTCAAGCCAAAGCGTATGGAGCTGACATCAATGCCCGAGTCAAGGGTTGTGACGGCAAACATAGCTACTATGGCTGGGGAACAATGCTCCAGCATGCTGTTCAGAGAGGCCGTGACCGCTCTGTGGTATGGCTGATTCAAGAGGGCGCAGTGATCAACACGCCCGGCCAAGCTGCCGTCGGCATGTGCGACTGTACAGGTCGCAACGGAGGGCCGAAGCACGAATGCTCGACATTACATCTGGCATTATGCAAAGGTCATCTTGGAACCGCGAAGCTCATCATGGATCACCTCGGGCCAGCGGCTTTGAAAGAATCGCAACGCATCGACTGGTGTCTAATCCTCCAAACCGCAATGCATATGGCCATTGCCAAGAGGGAGATCGAGTTCCTGTCCGCCATGCTGGAGTACCCAAGCGTTCGCGACCTGGTCAACGTGGTCAACCCTCACTATCGTCAAACCATTCTTGAGGAAGCCCTGCTGCGTTCAGCGAACAGTGGTCGTAATTTCTTGCGCACAATCGTTGAGACGCTTGTCCACCAGGGAGGGGCCAGCCTTGACCCGTACCCTGCTGGGTCCCGCCACGCAGGGCAGTCACCCCTCCTTCACGTACTCTCTCATGGAGGCTATCTAACGGCCCGACATCTTCTCCGTCTGGGCTGCGACCCGGACGGGAAGCCTCCCACCATCCCTGTGGATCAGAATTGGTTGACCCCGCTGCACTGTCTCATACGCCACGAAGGGGCTTACAGAGGAGAAGAACCATTATGGATGTGTGATGAGGCCAGATATGGCCTCAGGCAGAGGACTGTGAGGGTCAGGAAACTCATCAAGGCACTCCTCCGCTCTGGAGCATCGCTAATAATCAAAGCCACCGATTCCAACTCCACGCCCCTGGAGAACGCCATATCGCACGGCGCTCCATTTCTTTCCCTCTCTCACCGAGTTGCCGGTTACAAACTGTTGAGGCTCTTGCTCAAGAACGTCAAGGAGGGAAAAATTACCGAAGCCGCCCGGGAAGAGGCGGAGAAATGCATGGAACGGATCAAGGAAGATCTCAGGGCTGAACATGCCTTGTATGATCTGTCGGATGAGCGGGTGATTGAGGATAATGGAGATCATGAAGATGGAGAGGACGGAAGAGCCCAGCCTATTCTCCTCGGTTGGTAAGTTTGGTCTCTTGGGCGAATGGGGGCCGGTTGCTGAGGAGCCGTGATTGAGGGATGTTATCTCTGATCTCGATTGGAACGGCTGTCGAGTTCCAGGATCGAAGATCTAGCTGGGAGGGCCTGCGTCTGAGGGGATTGAGAGTTCATGGGCTGGGCGTCGTCGGTTCGATGGATGAGACCCATGGTGCTGAGTGTCGGCGAATGTACGAGTTTGAAGGTTACCGAGTGAGAGATATTCGAGCAGAGAAACACGATGGCATCTTGTCAGTCAGACTGTGTGTGGTGTTTGTTGTGTTCCAGGTGCAATCAAGTCACGGTGTTACTTATGGGCATGCTTCAACTTTCAAGGCCCGAACCTACTAAGGAGGAGGTGGCAAGTCTCGTGTATGATGGTATCTGGTCTTGGTTCTTGCAAGCATCGAGGATCGCAGTGAGTACCTCCCCCTTTGCTAACCTATCAAAACCTTGCTTGAGGTTTCATGAGGCTGCTTTGCTAACAGTACTCACCCTAGCTGCCTTAGGTGTTTAAATCACGTACGATGGGTAAGGCTGCGTACGCCCGTCGAGATATGCAAACATCGACGACATGGTTGGGTGACATCATGCCTCGGGCACATGGGTACAGTGTACAATGTACCGATGAGCTGCCCCGTGGGTGTCAATAGGCTGCCACCCTGGGTGGGAGAGGGGTCAGCCAATAGCGGCCACGAATCGACCAAGGGATTGCGCTTGCCAGGGGCCTCTGGTGCCTAATATCACCCAGTGAGTCCCTTTCTCATCGGTGTTCATCTTTTCTGCTTTCTTCCCTGGATTCATCCATCATCAGACTGCCTTCTGACCGCTCTCTTATCTCAGGTTCTCCCACCAAGATGCCCATCTCGTTCTTGCGCCTCCCGGAGGAGTTACACCTTCTTATCGGCAACAGCCTGAAGCAAGATGATCAGCTTGACACGGTGGCCGTAATTGCCAGGACGTCGAAGCATCTCCGCTCGATCTACGAGCCTCAGCTGTATCAGAGTGCCGACAACACGAAGCGTCAATATGCTTTGGTATGGGGAGCTAACCGCAATTCGATTCCAGTCATGGCCAAGGCAAAGTCCTACGGAGCGGACCTAGATGGACTGGTCCATTACGTTAATGGCCGAGATGCACCAAGAAATGTTCTTATCTGGTCCTTCGCCACAGCACTACAGCTTGCCGTCTCGCGCGGACATGACGACGCTGTTCAGTGGCTTCTTGACCAAGGCGCGGAGCTCAACGACTTCGCTAGCTTCTCTAACCATGCGTGTACTGACTGCAACAGACGGAAGGTTAGGAGACCCGATGAACGTCGGTCGCTTCTGCATCTGGCATTATGTGCCGCGCAACACGTCCCGACCCTTCGGCTTTTGCTAAAGCGCGGAGCCTCTCTTGAAGCAGCGGCACAGATCGACGGTGAACATCCCGTCCACGCGGCCATACGCGCCGAGCTGCCCAAGCGCTGGAGGCATGACCTTTTGGCGTCGGCAAGTCCCGGGCGACGTTATCGAGAAGTGGGCTTTGACCAGTGGCCTCCCTGGCATGAGCCTTTGGCCCTGTTGAAGGTAGTCCTCGAACACATGGGTACCGACGAGAGCGCCATAGCCGCGCTCAACTCCATCGGCTGGTACCAGAGCACCCCTCTCAAGACCGCCATCTACATCGAAGACGCCCCCATCATGCAACAAGCTATCACCCTCCTCGTCCGCGCAGGCGCCAGCCTCACCCGCCCTTTGCCACCCTCTCCATGGCGGCAAAGCATGCTTCCCTCCTGGTGGATTCTCCTCGAGCGCGGCTTCAGTGCCGAATACATCACGGCCCTCCTCGATCTAGGCGGCGTGGACGTCAACGGAGAGCGACCCGATGACCCTGTTCCGGAGGATTGGAAAAGTCCGTTGCATTTCCTCATCAAACACAGATGCCAAACCAAAGACGGACCTCCAGAGATCAGGGCCCAGCAATCGCTTGATTACAGGCGCCTCATAGACAACGGCAGGGCTCACAGAGGATTGGTCGCCGAACTACTCCGGCGAGGTGCGCGTCTGGATATCACGGATGTGCAGGGTCGGACGCCGTTGGGGAATGCGATGTCGAATGGTGCTGAGGATTTACCTTTGAAGAGGAGAGCGGCGGCGCTGAAGATGGTGATGCTCATGTTGAGGTGCGTGCAGAGACCGGGAGGGATATCGGAGGAGTTGGAGAGAGAGGCGAGGGAGTGGATGGAGGTGGTGGTGAGGGGGCTGCAGAGAGCGGAGAAGGCGGCGGTGGAGGAGATCGAGTACGCGCCGCCGTTGTACCGTGGGCCTTGGTCCTGTCGGAGACCGCCGATAAGGAAGCCGGTCTTGTTGGGGTGGCCGGGCTGGAATAGGAGCGGGAGCGCGGGGCGGCGGTTAGTGAGGGCTAGGAGGTGAGCGGCTGACCCGGAGGGGTGGGGCCGTGAGGACTGTTTGACCAGAGGTTGAGTTCAAGGCATTGTTCGAGGCGAACGGCGTTCAATGATTTGGTTTATTTCGGCAGCTTCCACGCTCCGATCCCCCTTGCGATGCCTTGATGTGGTTCTGGAGAAAAGGTGGTGTGGGAGAAAAGATGGCTTCGCGACATTGATGAGGCTGTGCAGCTGCAGCTCCGTGTTGCACAATTGGGCGATGACATTTCCAGCACCCGGCAGCAGGGTGATTGGTTGGCGGTTTAATATCTGAGCTGGCACCACCAGTTGGTGTTTTCCCCCAGCCTATGGCGGTGCAATGATGGGGCACAGCCCATGCTGTTTCCCCAGCTCCTGCGCCCCAAAGGCGGTGTCCGGCGGCGTCATAAGCTGGTGAGCGGTACTGTTTTGGGTTAAAGGTTGGGCGCTCTGGCTGTTGTCGCGACAAAGTTGCCGAACATTCCATCTTGTCTCCATCGACGACACTCAATCTTGAAGTCAATCCCGGCACGTCCATCATCACGGTTCAACCAAGCTTCTTACCTCTACGGGTATTTGCATCTCTTCGCAGCACATTGCCTATCGCCCATGTCCCTGCGTTAGCCGTTAATCGGTTGACTGGACAAGATCGCACCGGCACAAGCTTACCACACCGCGCGGTATCGGCACCCCTCCGGATGCCGCCCTCGCTGGCTTTTCTCTTGTCTCCCCTCGAGCCTTCTCTCAGCCACCCACGGCATATCTCAGCTAAGGGACGTCTACAACTTTCGACTATCGCCAAAAGCTGCCGGTGCTGCCACTGTCTTTTTGTTCGCGTATGACATCTCAGTTGTCCATCAAAAATTCCCAAAAAAATCACCTGTGATCAAATTGCTCCTCCTTGGCAAAGAGACACGTTCATCAACTTGGATTCCAAGCCACCATCATATCCCGAGAATCTCCCGCAATGTCGAATATAAGGGACAGACCGAAACACCAGAATTGCGTTGAAGCGATAGCAGAAGCCCTGGATCTGAACCACAAAACCACAGTTGGCGTACCTCCGGCACTTGCCTCAGCTGGAGTTTCCAGTTCCGACAACCCGACAGATTTGAGAAGCCTGCCGGACGACCATGGTCATACACAAGCGAAAGACGACTCAACAAATCAGCATCCACATCGAGGAGGCACTGACGAGCATTTATGCTCAGAGTGCAATGAGATCAAGAAAATCTTCGATTTCGAAGCCGGGATCCCAGTGAGATCATGGCGCACCCTGGACCTTCTGGCTTGGGTCGAGAGGCCTTTTGCCGGCATAGGGCCTAATCCTATAAGACGAGCCCCAGAGAAAGTCTGGAAAGTTACAAATGAAATCTCGGAGGCATGCTCATTCTGCTCGTTTTTGAGGGACTGCGCAACAAGAATGGCCATCCATACCGCAGTGGACATCACCTCCAACAATTGGTTTCTTGCCTTTGGTGTCAGGCGCCTAAACTTTGTGACTGGAGTTGCTTGCGGTGAGCCATGGGGGAGCAACTTCCACACTCCGGTATTAGATCTTAAACTGTGCCGGAAGGGGGAGAATAAAAACCCTTCCATCGAGGATACAAGGTGGAAAGATGAGCACCTCATAATACCTCTCCAAACCTACGATAACAGCAATGACGAGGTTTCAGACACAATCGATTATGAAGCCATTAAAAAGTGGCTGGATACGTGTCAGTCACTACACGACTACAACTGCCGTACTGACTTGGCATCAACCACTCTCGAAGATATCCCCAGCTTCAGCCTTATTGACTGCACGACCAAAACGATCATTCCCGCGGCACAGATACAAAATCCGGATTATGTTACACTTAGCTATGTCTGGGGAGGTCCTCTCACAACTCCGCAAGTTACAGATCCTAGCACGTCACTTCCAGTGCTACCCAAGAGCAACGAGCGGCCCAGAGTAGTCAACGACGCCATGACGGTGGTACAGACGATCGGGTACCGATATCTCTGGGTAGATCGGTATTGCATCCCACAAAGCGACCACAACATAAAGAGCATACAGATCAAGAATATGGGCAAGATTTACTCCATGTCTGCCCTAACAATTATAGCAGCGGCCGGCAATGATGCGGAGTACGGACTTCCAGGAGTTGGTTCCGGCCCACGGCTTCAAACAATATGGACAACCATACGCGACGGCAATATGGTAATGCCAGTTACGTACTTTAAGCCACCAAATGACGATATCTTGAATTCGACATGGAACTCCCGCGGCTGGACTTATCAAGAGGCCTTACTATCAAAACGGCGTCTTGTCTTTACCGACCGTCACGTCTACTTCCAGTGCGAGTCAATGCAAAGTGTTGGGTATCCGGCCGATTATATCCCAAGCTCCGAAAGCGAGGTGTTCCCCTTCCGAAAGCACTATCCCTCCCCTAGCATGGGTTTAGAGCCTAAGGCAATCTGGAGAGTTATAACCGACTACATGAAGCGCATGCTATCGTATGAAGAGGATGCCATCCATGCAGTGCAGGGTATCCTCGAATCCTTCCGCGACATATACGACGTATGGTTCTTCTATGGGTTGCCGGTCATGAGCCCAAACGCCTCGGATATGGACAGCTTCCACAATGACTCAGCTATGCCCGATCTTCTCAGCCTGGCAGTCGGAACCTTTCGGGGAGTTCATTCTGGCACGCAGAAAATTCTTGAGTGCCTCTTCTGGAGCGATTACTGGGTGAAGGATGACTCCGATCCGGGTACGAAAGTCATCAAGCTTTGCAGTGACCAATCAGAAATACGAAGGACAGGGTTTCCTAGCTGGACCTGGGCTGGTTGGAGAATAGTGAGAGGTTGGAATTTGTCAGTTAAACATTCCACTTCGCCCAGCTACCCTCTTGAATCTTGTTATACCCCCGACCGATATTCGTTCAGCATACGATTATCTTACGACGACCAAGATCTATCTTGTTCGAGAGACATCCAAGAGATCCAACGCCGGTTGGAGAATATTGCCCAGTTCCCGAACTTTCTCATCATAACCGGGCCCGTACTTGATGTGACCATTACATACGCAGATGGAGAAGGCCAGCATTCTTCTAGCTATCAAACGGGCCACGTTGTCTGGCGGTATGCTTCACCTCCTTTCCTCGTACATTTGCAGTCAAAGTTTTCTTGGGCTGGCTACAAAGGACCGCCATTCTCACCCGAGGAAGTCAAAGGCAGGACAATACACCTCGTTGCACTTTGTCTCGTTTCTGATTTTGGGAGAGATGAAATCAGGTTCCACATGTTAATGAGAAAGCCTACATGCACACACCCCAAACCTCCATCAGCGTTAGAAATAAATCAAATCAAATCAAATATGAGGTCATATTTGATTTGGTGGGTCAAATATGAGGTCGTATTTGACTTGATTTGTATTTATTTATATTTATTTACCGATTTGCCAAGACAATTTGTCCCACGGCCAACCCTAACCCCAATGCCAATCCGTCCTCCAAAGTCGGGTCCTCGGGCAAAATAAACACTTTTTGTCACCAAAAAATATTCTGCCGGCTGCCAAGAAAGGCGGCCAAATACGCAAATAAATATGAGGTCGTATTTGATTTGAGTAGGTCAAATATAAATCTATATTTATTTGCATATTTACTTGTATTTATTTGTATTTGCCAAATATATTTGACTTGTTTCTAACGCTGACCTCCATACACCCAATTTCTCCCAGAAATCCACAAAATAGTGGGACCGACAGCTGGATGACACCTGACATTGAAAATCCCGTTTTTACACGCTAAATTTCGTCTTTCCGATGCATTGAAACATTGTACTAACTTGGTCAAAATTTTCGCACTTTCCAACTTCGACATTTACACCCCTTTCTCGCCCCCTTAAGATACACAACAACACATGTCGATAGAGCGGTCAATTTGCAGCGATTTGCACCAAACACCATGGATTTATCACGAGATTTGAGTTATGGGGAGGCACAGAGAGGATGTGAATTACCTGGGTCACATGGGGGTTTGATTCAAATGGTTATGACCATTCAAAACGGCCAGAAATACCGCTAAAACTCGATAATTTACATGACAGCTGCCATCTGGGAAAAACGGGTGTGTGTAGGTTTGGGGTGTGTGCATGTAGGCTTTCTCATGTTAATGCTACGACCGGTTGGGGAAGATGCCCATGGGCAGATTTACGAGCGAGTGACATGCCATCGCTTTTACACTTCCTTGTTCGATCCACATCTCACACTAAAAGATATCAATCTGAGAGAAATGGAGGTTCGCATACGATAGCCATCATGGCATCAGGCTGTACATAGCAGAATTTTCCTTTCAATCTTCCGGTATTCATTTCCCATCCGTAATTCCGTATGATCAACACAAATGGAGTTTGTATCAAGCCGCATGTCCACTTCTTCCCTTCAGCAAGTCGTCAACACATCAAATCATTAAAGCTACCTTACAGTTCTCCTATGCCTGACACGATCCTTCACGGATATCACCAGCCCCCATTCACGCAACCGGAGGGCAGAGCGTGTTAAAGAGATTGTTCCTCCATCGGCCATAACGGTCTGGTCTTTGAAGCCGAACAAAGCTCGACGCAAGAAGATTACTTCTAAACACCAGACGGGAAAAGAGCTGTCTGGAAGCTGCTGGAAAGCCTGAAAGCCTTGCTTGGTTCCGCTTGTCTATGGCCCATATCTCTCGCTGTATGGTCTTCGTGCGGTCTAGCCTACATGGTTGGCAAGTGCACATGCACGTAGGGAACATAAAGCTGAGGAAACGGAAAGGAGATAAATACTTGGAGTCAAGACGTTGATTTCTTTGTCCACCTCTATGTTTCTTGTCACAAGCTTAGTGAGTCTGTTTACTACAAGCTGAATTTTCCAAGGCCAGCGCATATCTGACTATCCTACTTGCTTGCAGCGTACCGCAGTGGGTTTAAACTTCGTGCCCCTGGTTAAGTACCTACTCTGTTCCAGTTCCTTTGTACATGATACGGTGACACAAGCACTCGGTACGTGGGAAACACACAGATGATGTCCCAGGGTCGGTCGATTCCTTTCTTAGGTGGGGGAACCACGCAGACTTCCTAGAAGACGAGTGAGCTGAGGATACCAAAGAGCAAACATTGCTGGTAATCTGGGGGTGCATATCACCGTACCTGCGTGGTACGGTTGAATGTAAGCAAACATCATCTCTCAGAATAACCGTACACTTCAAAATAACCGTTCAGTTTAGAATAGGGAAAACCTGCCCACACCCTGTGTAATCCTACGCGTAGTCACGTACCCCCCCCCCATATAAATGACAGCTGTCATATAATACCGGTCGTTTTAGCTGGTAAAACCCAGTTTTCTCATGTCATCTAACATCCTTGCTCAAATTGTCAAGTGCGCTGAGACCGCTGAAAGTGTGCTGAGACCTCCAGAGTCGTGATGCTTGGCATGGTGTTGAGAAATGTAATGTTCAAAATCGCTAGCTAAAAGGTAACTAGCTACTCGCTGAACTCGAAATCGCTGCTAAGAGAGGAGAGCTCAGATGAGATCTCGATGGGCTCTCCCTCCCCCTCAGCCTCCCCTTCAGCCTCCTCCCTTTGCCGTGCCTCCTGCGCTTGCTGTTGTGTTTTTAAGAAGTTCTGTATCACGATGCTCTTCGCATGCGAACGACAATTGTTCTTGAACATTTCCATCTGATCTGGCGGGATGTTGGCCGGCTCACCTCCCCACTTCTCAGCGAAGCCGGGCAGCCTCTTAGAATATAGCGAGTTCGTCACATTGTTAATCTGCTGAATTACCGCTGGGTTCATGGAGAGGGCGGCCAATTGTTGCTGGCTTATTTGCGGCATTAGGGGGTTAGGGAGGGGGACGCCGACTTGGCCGGGAGCGGAGACGCCGGGCTGGTCTTGTTGTGCGGCCTGTTGGGCAGCTTGCTGCTGTTGGAGTTGTTGGGCCATTTGTTGCTGTTGCTGTTGTCGCTGCTGTCGCAAGGCGATCTGTTGTTGCACCATAGCTACTTGTTGAGGGTTTAGACCAGCCATATTCATCATTCCCGCTTGGGACTGAGGAGCTCTGAGTTGTTGAGAGGAAGGACGGTGTCCCTGGGGAATGAATTCGGGTCCATTAGGTTCTGTACCATCCGGATAACGCACATAATTGGGGTTACGAACGACCTCCCGCATGTCTGGTTCATCGGACTCCCACTGTCGTTTGGCTGTTAACGAAGCGCTGGATCCATCCTTTGATCCTGGCCCATCCTGTGTATCGTCATAGTGAGGTCCAAGAGGTTTGTGGGATGACGCAAGAGTCGCAGGAACAATGGATTCAGGTTGATCCTCGATTGAACCATCGGAACGCCTATACTTGAAATGGCTTATAGGTACCATAGTTGGGGATATCTCTGGTCTCGGAGCAGGAGAAGGACGGGGATAAAGAGGCCAAGGCGGGCGTTGCGAAGGATGGATAGGAGGTGTCAGGGATTCACGAGGGTCCCAACCTAGTGCGTCGACAATCGAGGGTAACCTATTTTCCGTATAACCCGGTGGCGGTGATCCGGCAATTGGGGGCAACCCTTCTGGCAACCTCAAGCTATCCGGTGCTTCAGCATTTGTGGTTAGCCCATCTCGCTCACTGTCATAGGCAGGTTCAGGAGCTTTAGGAGATTCCTCGTTCTGTTCATCTGAAAGCGATTCCTGATCTAGCCCACGGTCCGGTAGTACGAACAAAGCCAAGTCTTCCTGGTGTCGTCCAACGTGGCGTGAGTATGCCTTGAACGAGTCTAGCTCTTCGTCGCATAACTCGCATTTCTTGGACGCATCAAGCGGTCTGTCTTGTTCGGACAGTTGAATGAGGCTCTCGGGGCTCAGAGTCTCTGCATGTTCCTTGTGGAATGCTGCAAGATGGGCTTCCAGCGCGGGTATGTCTTCGATGTGCAAGTCTTTGCATCCTAGGGGACAGAGCAATATCTTCCAGTGGGCTTGCTGGACATGCTGAATCCACTGGTAACGTCGCTGGAAGTCTTGCCCTGCAGCGGAGCAGTACGGATATAGGCAGATGTAAGGCCTCAAGTCTCCGAGGACATGTTTTCTGCAATGAGAGTGGTCAGCATGGACAATAACTCCCGGAAGGACTCAGACAATGACAGGATTCTCACCTCCATTCTTTCGTTGTCTCAACCGATATCATTCGATAACAGAAAGGGCACTCAAATGGCCCTTTTCCCGCTTCGTCTGGCATTGAGGGCACCCTCGATCTAGATCCATCAGGAGCAGAGCTAGGGGCAAAGGAGGTCTCGGTTCGACCAGCCTCGGAACGGCTGTCGCAGTCCTCAAAACCAGAACCGTCCGAGTTGGATGCCTTCAGGTGTTGCGGGAGAGACGAGGCCACAGTGGTGTCTCCTATTGTCTTTGTGTCATCGCACCCTGGCTGCTCCATGTCCTCCTTTGGCAGTCCTTGCGCAAGTTTCCGATGGTGCTCCTCCCGGTACCGAAAATACTGGCGCCTGAAGGAGTTGGCTTTTCCAAGCTGCTTAACAATTCCGTAATCTGCGGAAGGAAACTTGTTCCGGATATGGGCTGTGTCGAACGCTTCGTAGTGGGAGGTGTCAGTCATTGCTGACCGCCTGAAGCGATCGTGAGGGGCGGGATTGTGGATCGAGACTGAAAGCCTGAAGAGGCAATTGATGATCTCGGAGGCTTCAGAAACAATTTGGGATAGCTCGGTGAGACCTGCGGGAGCTTGAGCTTCTGGGCCATCACTGTCAGAGTCCTCATCGTCTGAGGTGGGTTCCATGCACATGTTGTCCCACGGTTCGACTGTTCCGTTGGCTATTGAAGCTCCTGTAGATTCCCAACCTCACACATTAGCCTTGTACGAGCTTTGAAGTTTCTAAGGCTCAAACTCACCATCCTGAAGGCATTCCACCAGGCCTTTCAACAGATTGATCACCTGGGTCGTGATGTGCGATGCATCCCGTAGTCGGTAATCCAGCGAGGACCTCCCCGTGCGATGTGCCCCCAGGTTCGTCACCCATACTCGGAATCTGCCCAACTCATTCTTGATTGAAGGACGAAGACCCTCCGGGACATCACTATCGACCAGGCCAGACTCTGGGAGCAGGGCCGGAAGACTGTCGTTCAGTGACCTGAACCCGTTGAGGCATGAAGGCACCAAGGCCGAGATATTCGCCATGGCTTCTGATTGCCGGTAAAGAGCTTTGATGGCTTCAAAGGGACCTTTGCATCCCCTACAGGTAGGTTGGGTTGTGACTTGAGAACCTAGAGATTCCTCTAAACCTATGACGGGTAGTGAGATGGAAGGGGTGAAGTCGTGGAAAGCGGTACACTTGAGCCGCCTTACGTAAGCAGGTACCTCTAGGATGCAACCCCAGCCCAAAGGCGGGGTCAGGCAGCTCGGGGAAAGGATGGACTGCGCCACTGTGGTTTGTTTTGGCGGGCTCGAACCTCATGTTGACAGCGACGTGTGCCTCTTGACTCCTATGATGGCCGCCTGGATACCTACCTTATCTACCCCTATTCATTTCATTACATACACCTCTACCGCCCACCAGCTCCGGTTGTGACAGTTGTTCAGTTCATCAACCGGCCGAGCTCACATCTGAGTTTCCAGCTATGTCAGGATTCGAGGTCGCGGGTCTTGTCCTTGGGGCGTTGCCTCTCATTATCTCTGCCTTGGAAGGTTATGCCAAAGGTGCCGGGGCCATACAACAATGGCGGTTCTACACACGGGAGCTCAGGATCCTGAAGAGAGGATTGGAAACAGAGCATGTGAAGCTCCAAAACGTCTGTGAGAAGCTACTGATGGGGATAGCTCAACCACCCATTATCGAGCAAATGATCACGAATCCGTTCGGACCCCTTTGGAAGGAAGAGGAGAATCCAGAGATTTACCATAAGATCCGGCAGAGACTATGGAGAGCAGCACGTATCTTTGAGGAGAATGTCAAAGATATGAGTACAGCCCTTGAAGAGTTGCAAGAGAAGTTGAACATAGGTTCAGATGGTCAGGTATGAGAGCCCCTAGCAGTTCAGATGTCGAGACAAGAAGGCAAAGATGATTGATTGCTATGAAGGATCCTGCTAACAGCAACCGTACGTTAGCCTCGGTTGGATAAACAAGGAGTCAGTTTCAGGAAGGAGCTGAAGAGGCTATCATTCGCTCTCAACAAGTCGGTGTATTTGGAACTGCTAACTCGCATACGAGATGGAGTGTCAAGCCTGGAGGCATTGACCTCCCAGAACTCAGACTTGGAGCCCGAGCGAAACAAACGATCTAACGGGAGGTTATATCGTCTCATGCAGTCTCTATCCGGCGGTATCTATCAGGCTCTATGTACAGCAATGAGTGCCTGCCAGTGCCCTACTTCTCACCTTCTGGGACTGAAGCTATCGTCACCCCCTTACACCAGCGTCATACCGGACGATGAGGATGAAGACGTGGTCAGGAACTTGTCCATGAAGCTTGCGGTATCTGATGAGAATATCTCATACGGAAAGCACAATCGATTATGGTGCTCATTCATGGTCAAACCTTCCAGTCAACCTCGTCGGTCTCAAATTTGCCAGCAACCGACCGTTCATGTGGAACCTGAACGTCCAACGAAGCGGGCCCGGAAAACCGTTATGTTTTCCTTCTCAGAAAAGCCAGCAGCAAGGAGACCTGGACTGTTGTCGCGTTACTCGTCCCAGTCATCTGGAGAGGCGGAGGTAACATCAAGGTCTTCCGCCCAGACCCTGACCATGGAGGTAACCAAGACAAAGCCAGAAGGTTCAAATGAGGACATCATTATGGATCTTTGTGAAACTCTACGACAGCTGCCCAGCCTACAAGCAAGCAGTTGTTGCGGCCATATCACCGGACCAGCGGCAATCGACGCATCGGCAACGGAGAGATACGGTCTCTACGCATTAGGTCATCTCCGTCCCTCGGACAGCTTTGGCCAGTGCTCCTTCATATCCCTCCATGAAGTATTGACCGAGCAGCTCACTGCTCCTTCCCCTTTCTACGACGAGGACAGGTTACGACTTGCTTACATCCTAGCATCCAGCGTCCTTCAACTGGCAGGAACCCCTTGGCTCACAAACAAGGTGACAACCAAGGACATCTTTCTCATCCGATGCAATGGCACAACGCATTTCCAAGAAGCCTTCGTCATCAAACACCTCCCCGAGGCATCGGATCCAATGCAACTCGATGCCCAATCGCCACAAGGCCTTGCGGGCATACACCAGAACCAGGGCATGCTATCCCTGGGTATCATCCTCATCGAGATCATGCTCGGAACACCTTTCGATACCTTCCGCGAGTCCCATATCAAACAGCATGGTCCTTCGACGCTGGGAGCATTCTTCTCCGATTACGAGACAGCAATAACGCTGCTTGGCAGGCTCGAGACCAAAGGAGGCCCGAATTACAAGCGCGCTGTTGAACGATGCATCAAGTGCAAGTTCCCCCCACCGAAGCCAAACCTTGACGGTGATGAGTTCAGGAGACTCGTGTATGGTCATGTGGTAGCGCCGTTGGAAGAGGATTTGAAGCAATATTCTCTGCCTGAACTTCTGTGATGGCACATAACGGTTGGAGCTTCACGAAGCACTTGGAGAATTAGACGGAAGTCACAAGCCTGCAACAAGTGATAGTGCCGAAGGATCAAGCAAGCGTTGACGTGCAATGTGTCAAACAAGGAGGTCCAGACTCGGAACTCAAGGAGTCAAGATGGAAACCAGAGGCAGATCTTCCGCGGATATATCTGCAGGACCCCCTACCCTTCACTTCGCAATTCCCTCATTCGATCACTCCCATTCCGTTCACTACCCGCGTGCCGGAAAAGGAGAAGTTCCAAAACCCACGCCTTGCCAAGACATACTCCAAATCAACAATGTGCGCCATCTGGCTCGAAGGAGAAGTCACCTACCCCTGCGGACACGTCGTCAAGCACTCATACCGCACCTTGGTCCAGCTCAAAGGCTGCAAGCTAAGTCCCTGCACTTCGGTATCGACCTACACGCCTGGCAGGACAGTTTCCTTCCCTTGCTCGACTTGCCAGTCTGATGGCTCGTATTATTGGGAGGAAGGGTGGAATGCATGGGTCAAGAGACAGGTCAGCTTTGCAAATACGGGTTGAGGAACCGAGGAAGGAAGGCAAGCCAGGGTACAGGAAGAGTTCAAAGTTGGGGCAGATATATGTACTCCTAGGGTAAATGTGTTGAGAACGAATGCGATGGTGTGTTGACATTTCCCTCTTTCTCACGCCAGATCCCAGCTACCATGGTTCGTGACACTGCCACCAGACACTCTCCCACGATAACACCAACTCCCCTTTCAGACCCTCAAAGCTTGCCTGTTCTCATCCTCCAGCCTCCCACCTCCCTTCCAACACCCTTACATCCAACATAACCAACACCACTCCTCCATTTCCCAGTCCCATCCGCGGACCAACCCACCCACACCCCTCTACCCCCTAAAATCCCCCACAGCCCTCTCCCAAGCAGCACACTCCTCTGCCCCCAAATACCCCTCCACCTTGTTCAACTCCTTCACAACCCCCAACACAAAAGTCTGATCATTAAACCCCATATGCGTCGGCGGCAAAGTGGTATACCGATCCACTGTCTCCAAAAACGTATCCCGCATGTTCTCGTCCGCCACACAAAGTGGGATGAAGGTCCCTTGCATGTCGAGCAGTTGTTGCGTGGTGAGGTCGGCGGGGGGGAGGAAGCTGAATATGGGCTGTTGCTGGGACTGGGACCGGGACCGGGAGGAGGAAAGAGAGGAAGAGGTGATGATGGGTTGAGGCGCCACTTCGTAAATCTCCCAGGGGGAGAAAGGGGAGGTGATGGAGTGCGAGGGGTGTCCTACGCCGGAGAAGGGGGCGGAGATGGCGAAGAGCCAGTGGTAGGTGTGGTTGCCGTAGGCTAGACGGAGAGAAGGGGGGAGGGGGAAGATGATGGTTTGGATAGAGCGTTGGCCTTTGAGGAGGGGCATTGTTGGTGGTTGAGCGGGCGTTCTTTGGGTTAAGGGTCTTTGATAAGGTGAGACTTTGAGAGCGTGATAGGACTCAGATGAGTTTCTTGTTTGTCCGTTGGAGGAGTGGTCGTAACTATCGTGAGGCTTTATGGCATCCGAATAATGTCCTGATGAGAAGTGTTTGCGGCTGGATTACTGATTATGTGGCTCCTGCCGGTGTTTGCTGTCTTTTTGGCCGTCTTCTTTCTTGCAATCGCGGAACAGAGATTAACCGTTGAGATGTAGTCTCGATCATTCTGGAATCTTTGTCCCTTGTTTCTTCCAAGGCTGGCAGCTAACGCTCCTGCTTTTATACCACAGTGACTGTTCAAAATCTCAGGCGTCTTCATCCTCGGGCCTCTCGGTATCTCCATCCTCCGAAGCACATGTTCGTCCTGCGCTCTCGTTGGTTCCCAACGCAACGGAAACTCCAAAGGGAGAGTGACAGGCAACACGTGGAATGCGGCACAGACGGGTACCATTTGGAATGAAACAACTGCAATGTCTGATGATGATCATAAGCGCTTACGTTCACCTCCGTCTTCGTCCGCCATGGCTGTTGAAGACGGCGGGGTCTTACTAACAATAGCGTTGAAGTCACCACCTTCCTTCATGCTAATGCTTCTTCAGTAATAGTACCGACACCGTTGGCAGAAGATCTCATCCCAGGAAGTCGGACGGTGGATGTTGTCAAGGCTCGCTTATGATGATACGTGCCCCATTGTCGAGGCTGAGTCAAGAACGGTGGACCGTGAGTGGTGCAACAGCCGGTAGACGAGCGGAAGGAATGCGGCGCTAAGGAAGAAAAGGCGTTGATTGACGGAGCTTGCGATCGGCGTCGGGGATTTGGGAAGGGATAGGCAATCCTCAAAAGTGGAAGCCTAGAGTTTCACACAAAAGGATCGTTGCCCCTATATGTTGTGGAGTGATTTGTCACACTTTGTCAGAGCATAGCACTTGTCGCGGGTTTTGTCATCAAGGACGTTGGGATTGCCAAAAGGATAGAATGTGTTGTTTCATGTTCTGTTGGCCTTGTCCATAGAAGATCGAAGTTGGAAAGTACCATGGCCCGGCGGCCAAGATCCCACCTCCCGATCCTCTTCCTTCCACTGATGGATTTCTTGCCATCACACTCGCTACTCCTGGTCGAACGTAGCCCGGAACGTTGCACCCACCACCTGCTTGATGCACAGGACAAGGTTGATGAGAAGAGAAGCAGCTGCAGCCACCACCAACACGCAAGTGAGGACGCCAAAGAAGGATGAGTTCAACTCTGACCTGAACTGCACCGTGGAAAGCGCCAATGCCGCCACCGGGATGACGGTATCATTGCATTGTCTCTTCCATGAGAGTCTTCTGCGGATGGCAAAGCTCACGAACGCCATCAGGGAGAAAATAAGCCAGAGAGCGGCCAAGCCGAGGAGGAGCAAAGCCAGAAAGATGCACACCACGTGAGCAGCCTGCACCGTAGCAGGTGTGAACAAGTTCCCACTTGAGGAAGCTCTTTGGGCGTCGTCGTCACCGAGAATAGCACTGACGTCCTCCGCTGCCCTCCCGAGTATCTGTACCGCCGCGGCACAAACACTCGCCGATCCCATCATCCACAACGAACGCTTGATCAAGTGGACGGACGCCCTTCCTTCCACCTGTATCATCTCCTGCTGGAGCACCGTATATAGGAATAGCGTCGTGAAGAGCGCCACTCCCTCTATACAGAACGAGAATACCAACACCGTAGTCGCCATGCTCACTGATATCGTCCCCAACCTCACCAACACCGACACCAACAACCCTCCCACCAGCGCCAGCAACCCCATCCCAAAAGCCGAAGACAGCAAACATCCCGGCAACACCACCCTCACCTCATCTTCTTCCTCCCCTCTAACATCGAGTCCTTTCCTCAACATCCACCGCTCACTCCGCCCTCCCACCACCCCCGTCAATACCCCCATCACAAACACCATCGTCCCCGCCATCCACACCACTCCAACCCACCACATAACGTAAGCAATCATCGCCAACACGCGTCTCCTCATCCTCAACTCTACTACTCCTCCTCTGTCAGCGTCAGCATTTCCATCAGCAGCCTCATTCCCATTGCCATGCCCTTTCTCAGCCCGAGCCTGGTTATCGCCATAACTAGCAAGAAAAACAGCAAAAGCGACCAACGTCAGCCAAGCAACCGGCCAATAAGCGAGAGAGCCGAGCTTGGTGGCGTTGGAAGTCAGCTCGTGGCATAACTGGCGCGGTTTGGTGCAGCACTTGGAGTGGATGCAGGAGCAGTAGAGCATGAGCAGGGAGATGAGGATGAAGAGGACGACGTCGGTAATGAAGAGGGTGGTGGTGAGGGTGGTGAGGCCGCGGAAGTGGTAGGCGGGCGGGAGGAGGAAGAGGATGAGGGAGAGGAGACCGAGGTTTGTGGGCCAGGTGAACCTTTCTTTTGTCAGCTTTGATGGGTTGAGGAATGGGTGCTGATGGCGTACCATGATAGACCGCAATTTTCGATGAGAATCTCGAAGGGACTTCGAGGGCGCAAGTCCTTGCGTTGATCCTGGTACGGGCGCTCGCGATAACCGGGTTTGCCGGCCCCAATGGCGGATCGAGGCGGCGTGAACGGTGCTGCGTGTGCGTGATGTGGCCGCCGGCGTCGCTTGCTCAAGATCTTTCGTAGCTCCGGACTCGTTGGCTCGTTTGTGAGAGTGTCCCCGAAGAACTCGGAGATCTTGGAGCTGGGCCTCGCGGCCGTCTCGATGATGATTGGAATGAAGCCCTCTCGCTTTTCCACGCTGTACATGATGCTCGCTGTGCAACCGAAGGTGATGATGCGGAAGACAAGCAGGGCGGAGGGCTTGCATGTGCGTCCTGCATTGCCTACAAGTAAGGAACTGTTGACCGTCCAACGTCATGATGAGTGGCTTGGCCGTAATACCCACAGCAAGCCTGAGCGGCCGGTCTGTGCCTTGACGCAAGGGTGTTGATCACATCCACGGACCATGCCGATTTCTCGATTTTTGCATTCGAAATGCTGCTGCCAAAAACACAGATGTCTGCCTTCCTACAGAAGCTGGTGACTCAGATATTCTACCTTCCTAGCGCCAAATCATCGAATCCTCACCTCTCTCGCCTCCTTGTCCAACACCGGCGGCCAAGGACCAGCCGGCAACTCCACCCTCCTCTCATGGAGATGATGCAGTTCAACAAGGAAAACGCTCGTGACGCGTTCATACAGTGGTCCACAGTCATCCTCCCCAACCGTTCGAAGAAGCAGAAAGTGGAAATCGAGGAAGTTCGTCGAACGCGGGAAGCTCCTGGAGTAGAAGTAGAGGCCCAGCAATGAGATACAGCTCCCTTCGACTTCCTCGAACAGACCCGGCGGCAGTTCCTGTTGCTTTCCTACCAGAAAGGGCGGGGAGACGTATTTCCATGCGGCGGATATCTTCCCTTTTCGGTCATGGACCTCGGTGCACACGAGGTCTGCTTCGAAGACTGAGCCGGTGATGCTGAGATAGTCTGGGAACTTGCCGATGGTTTCGGAGCGCTTGAGGATTTCGGAGTGGTCGGTGATCCAATCCAGCTTCTTGTCTTTGAAAGAAAACTTGATGCTGACGGGTATTTGGCTTGTTCCGAAGCCTTGATCAGCCATCAAGCGACCGGGAGTAACGCGAGCCTCGTGGCTCGGCAGACTCTTCCAGCCGGCCCAGGTCCAGCTTGGAAGGACTGTTCTTCGCGGTGAGGATGGGGGACTGAACGGCGTGGTGTGGTCATGCTTTGGAACCCATTCATCCTTCCAGAAGAGACTGCCCAAAAGCTCGCAGATGCTTACCTCAGGATGCGTATCAACCTCAAAGAAGATTCCCAGAGGAGGAGACGGTCGATGCTCAACATCCTTATGACTCTCCGGTACTCTTGGATATTCCAACCCACGATACGGCAAGCCCCAAACGAACCTCAAGGGCGATTGCTCCCGATACGTCTGTATGATCCCATTCATAGCATCCAAACCGTCCATGTCATACGACAGAGTCCTATTCGTGTACTCCCCCACCCGGTCCCAAAGCGAAGACTCCCAGTCCCAGTCCCACGGGTACGGAAACACGGCTTCCTTCTTGCTGATGGCTTTCCCCACTTCATACCGTCGTCGGATATGGTCCCTCTTCCGTCGCGGCTTCTGGTATCCCCATTTCCGTCCGTCGAAGTCTAGTTCGCCTGTTGTGTGCATCTCTTGGCATTGGAAGTAGACATGTCGATCGGAAAAGACGAGTCTCCGCTTGGAAAGCATGCCCTCCTGGTAAGTCCAGCCGCGGGAATGCCACTTTGCAGTGCGAATCTCCGTATCAGGCGGGTTGAAGTAGAGGAGTTGCAACTGGTTGTTGCCACCGTCATAGGGGATGGTGGTCCAGAGCTGTGGAACAGGTGGGGGCGAGCTAACGCCCGGAAGGCCATACTCTGCGTCTTCACCGGCGGCGCCAATGATAGTGAGAATGGACAGGGAGTAAATGCTGCCCATGTTCTGGATCTGAATGTGCTTTGCGTATGGGTCGTCCTGTGGGATGCAGTATCGGTCTACCCAAAGGTATTTGTACCCTAGGTTCAGGGTTACTATCATGGCGTCGTTGACGATTTTTGGGAGTTCATCACCCTCGGGGAGCGTGGGGGTTGTCATTGAAGTGGCGCCCGAGGTGCCCCATACGTAACTGAGGGTGACGTATTGAGGTTTGCCTAGTCCTACCGCTGGCACGATCTTTCTGGTGTGGCAGTCGATGAGACATAGTCCCGGGATGGTGTCGGAGAGAGGAAATGATGGTGTGTCGATACACGTTGAGTGCTCTGCCTCGCAAAAGCTCAACCATTGCTTAATAACCGCATAATCAACCGTGTCTGACAGTGCTTCATCCTCGCCGCGGTCCTGGAAGGGTAGGATGTAATGAGTCTCGGACCATGTCCGATGCAGCTTGCTGATCCAAGGACTTCGCTTGTCGCCGTCTGGACATACTCTAAGTTCCAGGACTTTGACATCAAAGAAGCCTGTATCGGCACTGGGGTCATCGCACGCAAAAGCGGTGGCACCTGTTATCCTGCGGATCCCAGGCTCAATATATCCATTGTTGGAAAACATCTCGACCGGAAAGCCCATCCTAGAGGAACAGGCTGCAAAGAAGGCGCACATCGGGCATGTATCACGGTTCTTCATGCTCACCCGCCACGTCTTCTTTGGTTCCCAACACGGCCGTAAGGTGTGGAAGTCCAGATATGCTAAAAGGTTGAGGGTGCGCCATGATTGTGCTTTGATACCTTTGTTCGGTTCGAAGATGCTGTGGAGCTTGATCCGTTGGCATTCACGGCATAAGCCTAGATCCTCGGCCTTCTGTTGTCGGGTTCTGAATGCCTTCGTTAAACAATTCGCTGCTCGAGCTGTGGCGGTAAAGCGCTTCCATGGCCGGGACTCCAACCTCTCTTTGCTGGCTGTCGTGCTGGAGAAGGATGAATCCGGGATTTCCAGAACTTCCTGATCCAAGACTTTATGCTCCTCCGAGCGTAAGTGCCGAATCCAGGCCATGGTAAGACTGGCTATCAAGGCTGTGGTTAAAAGGAGAAATGGATGTTGACGGTGAGAATGGCAGCCCAAACTTTCAGGCGCTTGTCAATACTCCAAACAAAAACACCACCTACATCGATGTTAGTTGAAGAAAAAGAGGGAGCCATCCCGGTGATTCTTACCAACATCAATGGTACTTCTTTCACACAAAGAAACGGTAGATGGTTTCCCTGTTGTTTGGGTTGAAGGAACATGAAGTCGTACAACGTGGAAATTCAACCCAGCGAAATTCCCGCTGGAACCAGCAGGGGTTCAGCGAGGAAGGCGAGAATACCAGGTAATGATGACGACAGCGGCAGCGCTGCCCCGGTAACGCGATCCATATGGCCATCTTCATGCGCTATGTTGCCGAAGAGCCAATCCGAGTGACTTTGACGCGTTAGCTGGGACCGGAGATCTTCATTGGAGGCCTGGAGCCACTCACCGTTACAGCCAACCGCTCGCTGCCCGTAAGCGCCGGCGACGAGGCCGGGCCACTCTGGCGGGTAGCTGGTCTTCTTCGCTTGTGCCTGCTGCCGTGTAACGAACGCACAGCTCACACAGAAGCCCTCAAGCAGCTATTTCCATCGACCTTCGGCAAGGCTGTCTCGACCGCGGGACACATCTGGACTTGATGGTGGTTATCGTGAATGTTTGGGGCGGTTGGTTTGGAGTTGAGGTTGTGCGCTATGGGTTGATTCGTTGTGGTGGGTTTTGGTGGAACGCTGTTAGTGCGTTATAGGGGGTAGCGCTGTGGAAACAGGATGTACATCTGGGCACACAGGGCTGAAATGTGTGCCATCGTGGCGCTTTTCGCTTGGCGCCCTGCAGGCCTCCACTCCACCGAACTTGGCTATGTCACCATCAAAACAAAACAAAACACTCCATGGACACTCGGCTATAAGTCCACCAGACGACGTCGAAAACACTCGAAGGTGTCGCTGTCAAACACTCCTTTGACACGAAATGTTATGACCCGCCATATCTTGCCATTCTTTATTCCATACCGCGAGAAACCCATCCGTGAACAGCGACATCCGTAAGCGCATGGACCAGGCCTCATCCCCTGAGCCCCGAGTCCACCCTGGATGCTACGATGCATGCCCGTTCTCAGCTCATGCTGATGCTGGAGGATTTGAAGGTGTTGAGGCTGAGTGTTGTGGAGCGGTTGTTGTCTTCACAGAATGGGCTGGAGACGCCGTTGTTGAGGATGTTGTGGCGGTTCTTGCCGCCGATGTTGAAGGAGTTACATTCTAGAGGACCGGTTGGGCTGGCGCCGTATATGGAAGGGTGGGTCGAGGCCCTTGGTGATGGCAAGTTCTTGCCTTCCTTGAAGAGGATGAGCTTTGTTTTGGACCGGACAAAGGGAGGGGAGGAGGAGGATGAGAAGGAAGTTGCGAGATGATTCTAGACTGGCGTGTAAAGACTGGCGTGTAAAAGGTTGAAGGAGGCGGTGGCTCCCAGAGGTGTTGTTGTGGAGGAATTTGAGGATCATTGGGAGTTTTGAGTTTTGACGGATTGTATTTGTTGACTTCATGGTGGTAAGGGTGACGGCCTAGGGGCATGATGTGAAAATTAAAATAATCCGGCCACCGAGTGCGATGCTGGATCCCTAATCCATTAATGCACAGCCGGAAGTTGAAGCGTGCTTTAGATCTGAATTACGTAAGCAAATGCCTCCCCGGTTAAACCCGACCCGGGTAAACCCGGGCCGGCTTACACGCTAGGGATCTTAATTATAGGTAAAACGCTAGAATCTTAATCTCTTTATTATTACACATATATATACAATTGCTATCTACTAGGTTATACTAATGGGCCGGATTCTGGGGTATTCCGTGTGCCGGGCCGGATCGGAAGTAGTAATACCGGGTGCCTAGAGTCTTAGTATTTAGTACTTTTAAATATTTAGGATTAGGACTAGTAACTTTTCTAGTGCTCTTCTTACCTTATCTATTTGCTTTATAATAAAGGTACGGTTAAAAGCGATTCGTAGAGTATTTAAATCGAATAGTATATCGAATATCAAGCCTTATATAATTTTAATTCTAAAATAAGCTATATAAGTAAATTTAGTTTGGAAATCCCGTTTTGAAATATTAAATATAGCCCTATCGAGTATATATCCTTATAATTTATATACTGTAATAGTATATATAACGATAAAGGGGAATTATATTCTTTTATACTAGGCGTTCTTATAAAACAAAAACTCTTTTATAATTTTAAATATAAGGATTATATTATAATACTATTCTTTACGTTCAGGGAAATATTAGAGGCTAGTATAACAATCTATCTTAATTAATATAATAAAGGGGGTACCTTCCGGATTTTCTTCGTCGTATATTAATTATTAGCGGGTAAGGAAGTTGGTATCCCAAATAATATCGAAGATAATCCTTAATATACTATTAATTAGGCTAACTTCGGTTTAGAAGTTCTTAATAAGTATTACCTTACTTCCTATCATTAATAGTAATTCGATTTGAAGGTTATTAACGTTAATAGGATTAATATCTTTAGTACTAAGCCCTTTATACTCAACCTTTATTATAAAGTATAGCTGGTCTAATACCTCTATATACTTAATATTATAAATATGAATATTATTTCGCTTGGAGTAAATACGAAGAGTACCTTCGAATTAAGTAACTTCTTTAAGCTCTAATATAGTCTTTAATTGTAAATATAATAAATCCTAGTCTACTCGAATAGGGTTATTATTATATAATCCTTCGAAGGTAATTCTAAAATCCCATTAATTATTTCCTTATTATCGTATAATCTATTATAATTTAATAGTTTTATTAAACGTATAATAGTAGTTGCGGCTACTAATTTCTAAGGCGGGAAGAATTTATTAATTATAAAATAGCGGTTTCTATCGAATTGGGGGTAATTAATAGAAATTATTAAGTAGTAAAATACTTCTTCTTCTAAATAATTGAGTTTGGTATTTTAGAAAGGCCTGCCGAAATTATTAATTAATAAAGTTGAATATTCGAAGATTAAATATTAATTTTTTATTAATAATAAAATACCGGTATAGGCGTAGTCTAGCCTATAGTTAAATAAAGTTAACGCCTTCTAAGGTTGTAATAGTAACTTGAGGATTATTTTAATCAACGTTCTTAGGGGAGATAGGTAGCTTAAATAAAGAATATAGGGTCTAGCCGTCGATATTATTAATTACTACTCTAATCGGGGCACTACAAATAATTGGATTAATTTTATTTCTTACTTCTACTATTTATTTTAATTTGAAAGATAAAAGCCGAATAAAATATAATTTCCTAGTACCTCCGCGGCTATTAACTTATAAAAGTAGTGGTAGTATACGGATAATTTATTAAATATTATTATTGCAGTCAAGGATAGATTAATAATAGGTAATAAATTAATTAAATACAACCTTTTAAACGGGGTTGAGGTTATTAATCGTAGTAGAGGTAATTTTAAGAATATTTTCTATTAATTCGCGATTATCAGCCTTCCTATTACTCTAGTAATTGTATTATTCATTTAGTAACTCTTAATAATCCATATATTGAAGCTAGTTATATAAAATATTTTACTATCTATAACTAAGGATTCCGAAATTACTATTATTATTAATACATTTATTACTAGGTCTTTCTCTAGCTAATACTTACTATAGCTCTCTTTGCCTCTCCTCTTCAGGGGGCGGTTCGAATTTATTATTAGGCTCGCTATTAAGAATATTACTATAATAATTATAAGGGTATTTATACTCTTCTATATAGGTTAACTATATATTAGAATATATTTCCTACTCCTCCCGAATCCTATCTCGTTTTACAATACTAAATAATTCAATTTAAATACGATAGGGATACTATAATATTAATTTAACCCTACACTAATCCTTATATTAGGCTTGATTTTCTATATCGGATTTGTAAATAGGGTAGTAATTAAAGACCTTCTTTTTAGTACAATCTCCTAGACGGCGGTTAATCTTAGTATCAAACCGAATTAACTATTCGAAATAATTAATATTCTTAAAATTGTTAGGACGTAATAGGTATTTAATATATTGGTTATGTATTTAAATCGGCTGGCCTTCTCTAATAAGTACTCTTAGCGGTAGTAATTTATTTGGATAGCGATAGTCTATATTAATAACTTTTTAAGTGCTTTTATTAAAGGGTAAATTAAGAAGAAGATAATTAATTTTTTAAGTAGACTAATCTCGCTTAGTAATAAGCGAATTAATTATTTTTGTAGTAAAGGAGACGATGTAGTTTTCCGATATAACGTTAGGAGTAATTTTTCGTACAATTTCTATAAAAGTCTTTAATTACTTTTCTACCTTTGAATAATATTTAGCAATATAATTAATAACGGTATTATAATTAGTGTAAGGGTTCTACGAGGTTGACACGCAGGTAGGCCTTGTTGGGAAACTTGTAATATTCGACAAAGAGAGCAAGAAGACTGGGCTAATCTGGAAGCCAGACTGGGCATAACTAAATACACGAAAGGGGTATGGGGAAGAAGGTGCTAGAAAGCCGAGCCGAGCCGACGGAGCCGAGGCAAGCCGAGCCGAGGTGTTTGGAGAACCCCCGGCAGGCACAAGCCTGGCAAATACCAAATGCCAGGCATAACCTCTAGGCGCCAGACCCATCACATTACCCCCTTCCTGCTCCCCCCAACGCAAAGATCAAAGGAATGATAACTAAGTACAGAAAGACAGCTCCAGTCCCCATCCGTATTTCTCGAGACCTCAGGGTCTCTTGAGCACTCCCAACCATTACCCGGGTTTCTATGATGGACAACGATCAAGTAAACGATCAACGACCAGAATCATTAAGACAAATCTCCCCAGGAAAGCCCTTTTTGTCACGTCAACACCTTTCACCTCCACGCGTACGCTAGAGCCCCTCCCGGGCACCAAATCTCAGACTGCGCAATAGCCGACTGCGCCGAGCCCTCGGCTCCGTAACGTCCGGTTCCATCCATCCGTAAGGAACGCTCTCCCTTTGAGCATCAGTGTATCAGTGGGACTCGCAACAGGTGCTCCAGAACAAAACAGGGTACTCGAGCTACCGACACTGCCCTCCTTTGGCAGCGGTATTACCAAGCCATATCATTACCCTTAATATTCATCGTCATCGTAAATCTCGTTATCCTCCTCCAGATCCCCAGCCGGCTCTTCAACACGGATGTACCGGATCTGCACCTTCTTATTGTTCTTACCTTTATTGGTAGGGCATTCCTTAGACCAGTAGTCTGGAGAGCCGCAGGCGGTGCAATTCCCTTGCTTCTTCCACTACTTTCGTTATTCTTCAGAAGGCCGAGTCCGGGTGGCGCCAATCTGCATCGGTTCGCCTCCTTCGTCATGGGCGGCGCTATGGCTGGAGCTGGAGCTCCCTTGGCCATATCCGGGCGCCGAGCTCCCCAAGAAAAGAAAATTATTGCCATCGAATTTGCGAAGGTAGGAGCAAAGGTCTGAATAACTATCGGGGTACTCAAGCTTCTCCCGAAGGCGCTTGAACCACTCGTCGTTCAAAGAAGACATCAGGGAGTTGATGAGGGCCTAGTCTGGCCACGTATTAGCTCTAGCCCTAAAAAGCACTTCTTCAAATCGAACGAGGAAAGAGGAGATAAATTCTCGAGACTTCTACTTCAACGCAAGCAGCTCGAGCCCCGCCTTCTTATCCTAGTTAACCTCGCCGTAATTAATACGGAGCTTTTCGAAAAACTTAGCCGGGGTCCGGTTACCCGGGATCTGGGCAAAGGAAAAAATAGAGCGGCGAACGGCCGGTAAAAGGCTAGAGTAGAGGTAGTAGAACTGAGCCTCCAAATCACCAATAGCGTGACCGTCAACGTGAAGTTTAGCTTCCGCATTATAAATCCAGGTATCGAGGTCCTTCTTATCCCCCGTATACTTGTCGAGGTATAGAAGAATAAGCTTCGGCTAGACGGCGGCGGCGGAGCTGGAGCTAGAAGCCTTCACAGCGGCAAATTCAGAAACGAGGGCCTGGATGGCTACAGCAAACTGCTCCTGACGCTGGGAAGCGTTCTGGGACCAGGGAATCGAAGAGGCCATGTCGTGCGATGCCGTGGCAAAGATGGCTGACTGCAGAAGAAAAAAATTTCGTAACGGTCGGGGTGACTCTTCCGGGCAGTTGGAGAAACGGCGGGATGCGAGACCGTAAGCGGTAAATGTGCTAGAGACCGCTAAACTGGAGATAGATTTGAAAAGAGGGTCGAATATAATGTAAGGGTTCTACGAAGTTGATACGCAGGTAGGCCTTATTGGGAAACTTGTAATATTCGACAAAGAGAGCAAGAAGACTGGGCCAGTCTGGAAGCCAGACTGGGCATGACTAAATACACGAAAGGGGTGTGGGGAAGAAGGTGCTAGAAAGCCGAGCCGAGCCGACGGAGCCGAGGCAAGCCGAGCCGAGGTGTCTGGAGAACCCCCGGCAGGCACAAGCCTGGCAAATGCCAAATGCCAGGCATGACCTCTAGGCGCCAGACCCATTACAATTAGTATATAACTGGATATTTATATTAGTACGCTACCCTAAGGTAATAGTATAGTTGTAATTATTTATTCGTTTATTGTTTTATTCCCTATTATATAATTAATACTTTAGGTTAAGATTGTATATAAAATATAGTTTTAGATAGTAATTTTTAGGAAAGTAAAAACAATAAACTTTAAATACCGGGTTATCGGGTTAGAAGGTACCTTAGTTAAACCGTTTAACCCGAAGGTAATAATTATTAGTATAATAACTATATCGTTGTATTCGGTTAACTATTTTGGATAGGAGGCTAAAGGTAAGCGGGTAAATACCTTCTTCTTTAGGACTATTATTAATCCTAATAATTAGGGGGTCTCCTTCTCCTTAATAACCGATTCGTATTAGCTCTAGATTGCGGGCGGTAATATAAATACTTTATAAGTCTATAAACTCTATACGAATTCCTTTATTAATTAAATTAAAGGCATTAATATGGTTAATTTAATAAATACTATAGAAATAACTACTACTATATACTTAAAATTTAATACGATACTACTAATCTTTAATTTTGAATTTAGGGAGTAGGATATACTTCTTAAATAGTTCGAACCTTCTTAGGATATAGTATGCAGCGATATAGGGGTTTTCCTTTAGGTTCTTTTTTACAATCCTATTTCGAAACTATATAGAACTTATCTTCTACTCTTTATAATCGGGTATATATTGAATAAAATTTTCCTAATAAATATCGGCTGTACTAAACGTTATAAATATAGCTAATATACCTAATACTTAGATATAAGTTCGAAATTTACAGCTTTTGCGTATTTAATAAGGCCGAATACCTTTAATTGAATAAGTAAATTTAACGATTAAATTGTAGAAATATTGTACTTTTAGAGTTTTAAATTAAATAGCCTCCCGTAAGGTTTTAATATTAGGTATATTATTTATACTACTTCGATTCGAGCGTATAAAGAACCGGCTTTTCCCGTTAGTTTATTTATATATTAGGGTATTGAATATAACGAAAAGGAATCGGTAATATCGAGCAAAGTAACTATCATACTATTTTAAAGTATATTAAATATATTCGGAGAATTCGATAAAATATATATAAGGTTTAACGAAATCGGTTTTCCCGTTAGGGTAGAGAGTTAGGAATACTAATAATAAAATACGTTAGGATCTATCCTATTCCCTAATTAGAATATTCTATAATAGGCCGGGTTCGATAAAGGGTTAAACCGGAGGGTATTAGCCGGGAGCGGGTTAGAGTAGTATATTTCCGGGTTCTTATTAATTAGTTATAAGGTTAGGAAGAGCGGTAATTTTAAGATTAAAAGTATTATCCTTATTATCGTTTTTATCTTTATTAAAATCGAGATTATAATTATCCGGGAAATTATTGGGGTTAATTTCGTAAATAACTAATTCGTTATATACATTACCGTTAAGAAGTACCGCTAACTATTTAAATCGAGCCTTAATAATTTCGATATTTCAATATCTAGGGTAGTTTTCTTTTAAATAATTGAACTAAATACGAAATTTATTTAAGTTAATTATTATAATTTATTTAATACGTTGGGCGATACGAAATTTATTTTTAACTTTACGAAGGTAAAGAATAATAATATTAAAGTTTTATAGTAGTAGAAGCAATTAATAGTAAATATAACTAACGTTATAAAGAAAATTGATAATATAATTAGAATATTTATATTAGGAACCTTTAATAACCTATACGTTAATATAAATATATATTTGTACGATAAGTTATTCTTCGATTTAATTAAGTATTAGAAGGAAATTAAGAATATCCCCAAAATCGAAGTTATTATTATAGTTGAAAAAGAAAGGATCGCTAATAGCTTTCTAATCGTTTTTATTATAATATATACAACAATAACCGTTATTTATATATATTTTAAACTATCTTTATTTATATTATTTATATTTTTCTATATTATCGCCTCTCTTAACTTCCTTAAATATTTTAATTTTATTAAAATCGATTCGAAGAATAGCTATTTATAGAAGGTCCTTAGGTCTATTATATAGCGGATCCTATTTAAATTCAATATTTAGAAGTCTAAGGAATTCCCGTAGTCGAAGAGGAGAAAGGGGTACTAGCTACTCGAAATCTAGTAGTAGTATATTGAAATCTCTTTAGGGACTTCGACGGCGAAGTGCTAATTGCCGAAGTATTAGCGGGCCTCTAAGATTAGGATTGGGATTAGGATTAGAATTAAAATCGGGATTAAAATCGTTATTATTATTATCGGGATTATTATAATATAGATCGTAATATTCGAATTTATCGCCGTCGAAGTTGTAAAATAAACCCTATATAAATACCCGATAACAACCTAGATAAAACTTATTCTCGAAGTCGGTATTCCCATAAAGTATACCTATTCTATAGTATATATAATACCTAATCTCGATATACCTATTTATAATACTTCAAACGATATTATATATTAGGTAAAAGAAATAATCAACGTTAGAATTATCCTTATAGTTATTAAAATTATTATTATTATTATAATTATTATTATCCCCGTTATTATAATTATTATTATCGAGACCGAGATTTCTTCTCCTTTAATTCTAGAGGGAAAGAGTAATAGATATTTCTTAATTATTACACCGGCAATAACAATATTTACGCTAAATTTAAATAATATTACGATATACTCTAGCGGTTTCTAGGGAATCCTATAAAACATTAACTATAATTATACACTTCTCCTTTTTTATTAGTATACCTATAAATTCTTTCCTCTATAGAGGAATAGTATAATTAAATAGATAATACGTTCTCGAACTTAAACAAACCCTTCCACGTCGATAATCCTCTACTATACCTATACCTATACCTATACTAGTTACTATACTAATTATAGTCTCAATAGGGTAGCTACTAAAGGATAATAACCTAGAACCTAAACGGGTTGAAGTCTTATAAGTAGAAGTACTATAGGTAGCGCTATATACAATAGTAGTAGAAGCATTAATTCCTTAGGCTCATCTATATCTTTATTACGTTATCGTAGAGGAGGTCGAAGTACCAATTAAGGTTACTAAGGTTACTAAACTAACTAAACTAGTTAAATTAATAACTAGGCCGGGCAATAGTCGGGAGGTAATAATAACTCGCCGGCACCTCTTTTCTTACGACGTACAGCCTATTATTACAATATTAGTTATTTAAGGGACCGGCTTAATATTATATAATAGTAAAATAATTTAAAGGACTAACCAATTAGTATTGCCTAAATCGCACCCGCAACCCCCCGCAACTCGGATCTTAACCCTTAAAGGTACTATTCACCCGCAAGTAGTAGAACGATACGGCATATTGGGTTTATAGTAGGATTTATATATTTTGAAGGATTTACTATTATATAGATAATACCGGTTAATTAGTAAAGGGAATATTAGATAGGAATAATAGATATATTTACCTCAACTACCTTATCGCAATAGCCTATATAATTCTATACTAACTTATTAGGATCTCGCTTATTGGTAAATTCTAGGACAGATTTATTTTAATAATATATCTTATAATATTTAGTAGGTATATCTATAACGAAAGGAAAGAAATATAAAGAACCCCTAGAAAGGAAATAAAAGAAACCCCTAGAATAAAAGGAAATCCGTCGTACGGTCGCACCCTAAAAACGATATTAGAAAGGCGATATATAGAAGCGGGAGAATAGAAGAACCAACCTAATTTCAATCTAAGAAATAAGCGAGAGAGTTATTTAAAAGAAGAATAGAAGGGAGAATTTAAAATTTGAGGGAGACGGAGGGAAGTAAAGTTCTTATACCCGGCGCGGGTTGGCTTACCGGTCGCTTGCCGGATAAGTAAGACTACTACCTTCTAATAATAGGCGTTTGTAATCGTTCCGACGATTTATTTAGTGGTAAGGTTAGTATTGAAATAGAATTACGATAATAATAAAGGTAATATAGAAGGTTGAAGTTAAATGGCGGGGTAGAGGAATATAATACGAACGGTTAGTTAGTACGGGTACTAGAGGTCTGCCAATCTAGTCTAGGCTGCTAAACGTTTACTAGATTGCCCTGCTAGCCGTTTATAAATAGAGGCTGTACTTTTTATTTAGAAAGGGTAGGACCTAGTATATTTTGGCGTAGACTATTAGAAATACTGTCCGCGAATTAATTAATAAGGAGAGGGCTTAGTAAGACGCCCTAACTAATTGTAGGGCTGTATATTAAGTTGATTAATGAGAGGGTAAGAAACTATTATACGAACCTTTAACTATAGACGAACCGTCCTTCAATTCCGCTTCGGTAGATGTAGGTCCCGATGTAACACCCCAAATTGTGAAAGTCATCCACCTCTGCATAGTTGAAGCACGCTTCAACAACTTGGTGTAACAATACGGTAAACATACGGCCTTCGAACACCCTCTTTCTACTCCTTCCTCCCTGCTTGCCCCGCCCTCACCGCCCGTCACTTCTTTCCTTTAACAACCTTCCACCGCGTCAAGGCTCCCCTCCACCCACGCCTTCGTCGTGAACGTTTATCGCGAACGCAACTCAAGCCTCCCTTTTTCTCGACCCTTCCTGGGTCCTTGACTCCTCCGTTTGGTCTTCGGTCGCTGTTGCCGCATCCCGTAAGTACGCGCCTCCATCTTCGCGGCAGTGAATTTACTGACAAATGAAAGTGAAAAGGAAGCCAGTCCTCACAGCGAGCATCTCACCTTCCACCCCCGTTTATCTCTCACTTCTCCCTCAGTTGTCACTCATCTCGCCCATGATGGACGGCCAAGACTCTACCGCCGAGGCACTCAAACTCGTCCCCATTCCCCAACTCCTCGAAGACTTCTCGAATTTCGAAGAATGGGACCACGCCGTTATCTTCCACCTTTCGTACTACAACCTCTCCGAGTCTGTCACAGGTCACATTGCTCCGCCTCACGATTACACCTCAGATGAGATATACCAGCTTGAACGTGGGCATGAGTTCATGTGGCGCCGCCGCTATCATGCGTATGCCATCGTATTCAGTGGCATTCGGAATGTCATGGCGAAGTTGACCGCAGATCCGCAGAAAAATGTTTCTGGGGTTAAGGCGGGGTACAATAGCCGGGAATATGACCCTGCTAAGCTTTACCTACACATTCTGAACTACAAGGACAGAGCCAGCGCCCGCGCTGCCAAGAGGCCTCGCCGTAACCAGGACTCTGTCGATGAGGAAGTTGAGCTGAACAGGGAGGAGCTCGCCGAAGAACTCGAGGAGCTTCGTGAGAGCCCACGCTCGCGGCCACGAAGAGCTGGCACTCGCCGTCGCCGCTCGCCCTCCATTCAGTACGAGGAGCCCGCGGGCAAGAGACGTCGCACCTTGACCGGTCGCCTCACCCAAAACTGATAACTTGGAATTTGAGAGTCGGGTTGGGCTAGCCGTTCGGGCTGACGGGCAACCAGTGCAGGCTAACACGAGATGTGTTCGAGTATCGCCAGGGAACTTCAGAGCCACGTGGGGATTGAGCTCATCTGCCCGTTAGGCTTGGCTCAGCGGATTCAAATCAGGGGAATCTGCTTAAAATCATTTCGGCAATCTCTGAGAGAATGGCAGTGATAGGAATAAAGTGGTTGGAAGTCTGCACAAGGAATCAGCCGAGAAGTAGCACTGGAACTTTGCTGGGCCGGGAGTATGATGCGAAAGTTACATGGAACATTGCTTGGTGTGACCTTAGGGCATGTTCGGCTCTGCAGTAACCGGGATGGGAAACCTCTGCTTTATTGCAAACTGTACATACCGCAGAGATTCGGGGCATAGGGTTTTCGGTTCCCTGGAAATCAGGCATGGTCTGCAAACATATACTGCAACATTCATGCCCACCAAAATTTCTATGCAAGACGGTCCTCCGGGGTGGCAACACGTCTCCCCATCTATTTTTTGCGGGCATAAAATGTATAGATTCGGGAAACTTCCTTCCATTTGGCCCTATTTTGGTCATTACCAACCCGTTTAATCGCCAATCGTCATCGTGTAAGTTGCCGCGCTACCCCATCAGTCATCATAACAAAATCTTCTGACGATCAGAGGAGGTCAAAGCTAGGTCGCTCGATTCAAGATGTCCAACGTCACCACGTTCTCCTCGAATGCTGAGCGCGCTTTGGCCCTCATGCCAAATTCCGGCATGTTGGATAAAAATGAAACCACTTTCGAGGCCCTCAAGTCCATGCCCATTCCAGAGCTCAAGCAAGACTTCTCGAACTACGAGTATTGGCATCATGCCGTGCGGTTCCATCTGGATTTTTACGGCCTACGTTCCATGGTTACCCGCCTAAGGATTTACTTCCCCAACGGTGTCATGCGTGACGACTTTGACACCGAAGAGGACTATCAGCTCTTCCGGCGCCACAGCTTTCATGCGTATTCCATTGTCTTTTCCAAGGCCGCCAACGTCATCAGGAACGGTCCCTTGTGGCCCGAGCACTACGCTAAGTTGAACTTTTGCCCTTGCCAGCTCCTCCACCTCATTTTGAACATGAAGGATTCCAAAATCCCTGTCCCTCCTCCTGCTTATGAGGGCTACGTTGGACCTCAGTATTAGAGTTGGGAATTAGCACCGCACTAAATAGTACGACTCTAGTATTAGGATTTAGTATTAATATTAGGGAAACCCTAGGCACACCCACCCCTTTCCCTATAGACACCCAGAAAATTCCAGGAATCTACAAAATAGTGGGACCGTCAGCTGCATGACACCTGACATTGAAAATGAGCTTGACTTACCGCACCACCCCTTTTGTCTACGCGCACCATAAATAACTTGCCGCACCATCTTGACACCTGATAGTAAAGTGGGGCGTTTTCGGTTGTAAATTTCGGAACTTTCAATGTTACCGAAGGCATCGCCAACCTAGTACATCGCCAACTTTAGTGTATCGCCAACCTTAGTACATCGCCAACCTCAGTACATCGCCAACCTCAGTACATCGCCAACCTCAGTACATCGCCAACTTTAGTATCGCTAATATTAATATCGCCAACCTTAGCGTATTACCAAGCTTACAGGTAACAACGCCAACTTTAATAACGCTAACCTTAACAACGCCAACCTCAGTGCATTACCAAAACCTTTGCGCTACCCTTATAAAATGCAATGAAGTTGGCGATACAACGCATTTAGGGATGCAATGAGGTTGGCGAAAAAAATTATTGAAACTATTGACGAATGACGGCGCGGTTAGCGCATTTATAGAGGAATGTTTGAGACGTTTTCCCGAGGAAATTTACCCTATAAAACGGTGTGGTTTTTCCGTCAGCTGCTCCCAGCTGCCATGGGTGGAGTAAGTGGTGCGGCAAGTCAAAACATGGTGCGCGTAGACAAAAGGGGTGGTGCGGTAAGTTAAGCTCTTGAAAATCCCGTTTTTACCCGCTAAATTTCGTATTTTAAATGACACGCAACATTTCCTCTAACTTGGTCATTTTTTTCGCTCTTTTTCACACGGCCATTTACACCCCTTTCACACAACCCCTTTGCACGCATCTATTAACAACCACCTCAACGTACTAATACCCGTTCCCATGCCCAGAGCGAGGCTGTTTAAAGTAAAGCACGTAATTATATTGTAGTTAACGACGACGAGGTTAACGACGAAGAGGACGAAGAGCTAGGTAGGTATTAGGAGGAGAGGGTTCGAGAAGTATAGCGGGCGAGAGAGGGGGAGGCTCCTATCGAAATATCGTTTGAGCTCTCCTCTCTTGACAGTAATTTTGAATTCAGCGAGTAGAGTAGTCAATATACAGCATTTTACACTAAACACTATAGAGATATCACGAGATTTAAGTGAGTTATAGGGAAGAATTATCCGTTATATAGCTGGGTGACCCAGCTTGAATGCGGTACGACATTCAAAACAGGTAAAAATACCGCTAAAACCCTATAATTTATATAACAGCTGACATTTGAGAAAGGTGGGTGTATGTAGGAAAGGGGTGGGTGTGCCTAGGGTTTCCCTAATATTAGTACGATCTCCATTACTAGACTACAATCTAGTGCTGGTTTATTTGTTAGCTTAGTACCTACTCCTAGTATACTAGACGGAATGTCTTCCGAATTGTCCCAAACCTTTCAAGGACTAAATGAATGGCTAGGTCTAGGTACGGATCCAAAAGGCATTAACAAGATTCAATACGGTGTATTTTATTTTGGAAAAGGCATATTCACAGTATGAAAACGCCTAGGGAAGTTGACACCCGAGGTCTCGAGCTAACAATCAAACCAGTATTGAACTGTAGACTAACGCTAATCCCAACTCTACTCAGTACAACCCGAAGGACAAATCGAAGAACAAGCGCAAGTAGTTAAGGGCTTGGCAATTGGGATGGAGTTGTCTGAGCTTGAGAAAGTTGAGGCTAGTCAACGGACAGTTGTGACATGGAGGCTCTCATTTCCTGCTTAGACACTCGTCCGGTTCTGTTCGAAGATTTCGGGGAGGCGAAAGTTGCACGGGAAATTTGCAGACCTGAAGACATGGGGAAGCAATAGACGCAATATGGATGGGTTAGCGAAACATGGTTTGAACCTAATATATCCCTCCTTCGGTATCTTGTATGGGAAGGACTGGACATGAAGTCATCATTGAGAGGGAGGATATAGCTGGCATGTACCTACCTGTATCAACGGCAGTATTACATAGCTCAAACCAAACCGGATGGAGCGGTCGTTACTCCACCCTTCCAAGACATTCCACAGTCGTTCCTTCCCATCTATTACCCACCTACCGTTTTCGACGTCATCTTTTCTCTCGATATCTCCGTATACGGGTTGTTGAGCATTCTTATCCCTCGACGTACCTTCCAGTAAGGTAATTTGACTTCCTCCTAATCACAGTAGGCTTGACCAACTCTTGCGTCATTCGTTATTCCGTGAGAATTAACTCTGCCGGGCCGGTGGCAGGATGTGAAAGTTACAATTTGGTGTAACATTACGGTAAACAAACGGCCCTTAAAACCCCTCCTCCTCCTTCTTCTTCGCGTTCCCCGCTCTCTCCCTCTCTCACTTCTTTCCTCTCACAATCATCCATCGCGTCAAAGCTGCCCTTCTACCCCGCCGTCGTGAACATCCCTCTACAACACAACATCAAGCGTTCAGTCCTCTTGGCTCATTTGGGTCTTGTTAACCCGTTCGTTCCTTACTCGCTATCGCGTAAGTTAGGTACCTTAGTCGCGTCCGCCCTCTAGCAATAGGTTTTACTAACAATAAAAAGTGAGCTAGAAGTCAAACAGCTTACTCTCAACGCCCAAGATAACCAAGTACACCGCGGAGTATATGCTCGCCGAGGCCGATGCCAAGATGGACAACAACGACTCCACCTCGGAGGCACTCAAGCTCGTTCCCATCCCGGAGCTGAAGGAAGATCTGTCCAACTACGATCACTGGGAGCACGCCGTGGGCTTCCACCTCGAGTACTATAGCCTGAAGGATTTGGTTCAGTACATGAAGCGTTCCCCTTATGGCGACGACGGTCCCCTGCGTAAGGACTTCAACACGGCAGCCGATTGGAACCGTTGGCAGCGCCACCGCCTACGCGCCTACTCGATTATCTTCTCCGGGGCTTCGAAGGTTCTTGAGCAGGGCTCCATGTATCTGAAGGGGTACCCCACCTATTGCCCTCATGATCTTTTCAATATGATTGAGGATTATAGAGAGTCCAAGATCACTACGATCCCTTTCAAGGGATGAGATCATGAGCATATCGAAGATCTAGCCAGGCCAGTCGACGATCAAGCACTATGTGACGGAGATTACCGAGTTCTGCTGGGATTTGGGCGACATCACAATGGGGTTTTTATTTCCAGATCAGAATTCGTCAGGTTTTGCTCAAGAGGTTCAAGTCAGGGCACTGAGCTAGCACAAGTTCGGTTCGACAATCAGCGGTCACCCACGGAGGAAAATGACACTAATAGTAATAATACTGATGGGAGGAAGCACAACATTTGTATTGACTGGCTGAAGAAGGGAAAGGGTCTTTATCCTGATGGTGACGGGGTGAGCTAAAGCTATTATTGGAAGGAAGGATAAAGTATGTAGCAATCACGGGCAGTCTCGGATAACTTGTTCTTTTTAAGTTGAATGGACCGGTTATTACTACACTTTTTCCCAAAACTTAATGAGAATCATGCCACCTTCCTCGCGGGTAGTTCACAATGCATTCTTTCCTCCACGCATCGCTCATCCGCCGCCTTGACGTCATGGTTCCGTTCGATGTGCCTTCCTAAACTTCCGTTCACTTGTAACTTTATATTACCGACTCAATATTTGTAGTGGCTCCTCTTGCGTTGATACCTGTAGACGGCCGGCAGTCCGAACTAACCACGTGGGACGGCAAACGAATTTGATCTCCCAGGCAACGCCGCAACCCCTCCGTCGCACTCATTGCCGTGGCTATTCATTGTGTAAGAAATTCACTGCCCGCTTGTTCGTAAGGGAAGGTGATTCAACCTTTGGGCCGCCCATTCCTTTCTTCCTTTAGCATCACCCAATCGACAGCCATTTCACTCATCTGTCTCCCACTGTCCCATTTCACCCTTCACGCAAAGGCACAGCCATCCACAGGATTCGTTGAGGTGAGATTCGAAATTCCTATCACAAATCCTCGTCTTTTTCCAGCTCCATCCTTTCATCGATTCGCATCAGATTGAAGTCACCCGCTGATATTTCGAATCCAGTGCAGATCTCCTAACAGGCACCATGAACTCAGCCCCGCAACTTCCGTCGAAGGATGACCCCCACCACCCGCTCAACCTCATGCCGATCCCCGAGCTGAAGGCGGATCTGTCGAACTACAGGCAGTGGGGCCATGCTGTGAAGTTCCATCTGTGCTATCACAACTTGTTAAGGTTTTGCACTGGTCTACCCGAGCATAAGCAGCCGGAGCCTGCTACGGAAGAAGAGAGCCGGCTCATGAACATGCGTTCCCTGCATGCCTAGAGGTACTCTATCCTTGCTGCAAAGATCGAGAACATCGCCGTGCGCTACGAAAAGGTCATGGGAAGACAGTTGTTTCACGACGACTCCGGGCGCTTTTCCCTCAGTCCAGCGAAGCTTTGGGACGACATCATTAAGTTCCTGGTTCTGGCGCCTCACCCGTAATCCCGGTGCTTAACTCTCGCGGATCGCCATCCCAGGCTTGCAGCAGAAGTCTAACATCTCGCATGCACGAAAGCCCTCCTACGCGATCAGCAACCGATGGAGAGGCTACCAGCACTTCTGATGTTCGACCTCGACAACGACTGGGTGGTTTCTGGTAGTGGAAATATCATCTGACCGGGAGACAATGTTCATCAGCTTCAGAACAGCTGTGGCAGGAGTGGTAGAAGCGATGACTGTCTCAGGTTTCAGTTCATGATGGTAGAAGAAATTTGGAGGAACAATGTGGTCCGGTGACTTGGGATCTGCATGGCAGAAAGTGTATCTACTTTACGAGGCGCTTTCAGATACTACCTCTAGGCTCGTCCCTGACAAGATTATTGAGACCCAGTTGGCTTGCCGAATTGTTGTGAGAATAAACTGAACACGTTACCGTTAGTACATTATACTTTGGGTATACTTTTATTACGCAACCAAGCGTCCTTATTATACTTTCAAACCTAACTCTAGGCAATTCTTGGACAGAAATATCCTTAAGGGGTTCTAGCCCATGTGTTTTCGAATTATCGTAGTCCCTATTACAGTTTTGTAACGGCCTTATTCTATTATAACGAGCGGTGTTGGACTGTCGGTGTTCGGTTTCTTCTTACGACTGGTACCTATGATAGGTCCTGACACAAAGCCTTTCTTGTCTACCTACCATAGCGGAAAAATGCGTTTTGTGACATCCAATGCCTAAGAGGTACCGCCTCGACTTCCAATGTTGATTTAACATCCAATGTTTAATGCCCTATAAATGTTGATTTGACATCCAATGTTTAACGCCCTATAAGCAAAATAATATAGGTAGTCTTCTAGGTACCTTATCTTCTAATTTTTGGAAGGTTAAGGGTTTCTA
>RAKG01000118.1:0-198559 GCA_009802275.1 Neurospora sp. CHS-2018a | reverse complement strand
ATTTTTATTTTTATTTTTTTTTTTATTTTTACCACTATTTTATTTTTATTTTCATTTTTATTTTTTTTAATTTTTTTTTATTTTTTTTTTYCCTTTTTTTTAATTTTTTTTCTAGTTTTTTTTTATTTATATTTTTTTCAAAATAAAATTTTGATTCCAATTAGAATCGAACTCACSACCTTTTCATTATAGAAGTAGCCATTAGACCCATTGAGCCAACAACTGAACTTGGAAAAACGGTTCGTTTTTTCCACCTATATAATTAGAACCCTTCGTTCCTATTCGTTTCCAACTACTCTTCGCTCCCAAATACCCTTTTTCTATTTTTTTCAATAACTACTTATCGCAACAACGTGCAAATGGTACCAAATTGATCGGAAGGAAAAGACGGTCATTTTGCACCTACTTACATCTTAATGCACGTAATAACTATAGAGAAATCGCAATTGCAATCGAAAAGTATAGGCTTCGAGTTTGGCTAAACTCCGAAATTTCCTAATTGATACCTCTATTCTTTTTGAGTTTTCTCAACAACCAGCACGCTGTACAGGCTGCACAGAGTATCAAAATGACCGCAAAATTYAGGCGAACATTTTRCACTTGGGTGCACTTTGATGCATSYYCTGGTTGARGAGGAATTTCAAYTGCAATGTYATTTCGTGGATTTTTTTCGAGTTGCTATTRACACTGTGTCTCGATGACGACACAATTTCCTTTTTGGGCATGGAGTGGAGACCCTGGCTCCGCAATTAATTGCATTCTGGCCCATTATAGACAGAATCACTTATTCCTTCCTTACGGAATCTTTAATATAATTAAAGGAATAAGCGCTTGACTCGATGACGACACAATTTCCTTTTTGGGCATGGAGTGGAGACCCTGGCTCCGCAATTAATTGCATTCTGGCCCATTATAGACAGAATCACTTATTCCTTCCTTACGGAATCTTTAATATAATTAAAGGAATAAGCGCTTCAATAATTACTAACCAATCTTTCTAACTCAATAGGATATTTACAATTCCTACCTTCACCTTCGAAACCCCTATATTATACCTATAAAGAGAAGCCGCCCCAAAAACTCTTACCAAATTTATCCCTAACGAACACACCCTTCCTATAGAGACGAAGCAGAAGACTCCCAAAACCTCTAAGAAGCAAAAGGCTATACCTAGTTCAAAGAAGGGGAGCAAAAAGGTTACACTAATTTTAAAGGGTAAGAAGGTTATACCAATTTCAAAGGGTAAGAAGGTTAAACCTATCAAACAGAGCAATCTAAATAACCTACCTCGTTTGCAGCTAAATATTCGGCGCAAACTATTACATTAGGAAAGCGACAATATTAACGAACTTACTCCCAACTCTACTAAACGCAAGCGCGTACGAGAGCCGATTAATTCTAATACTTCTAACTATAGTAGTAAATCGGAAGTAACATCTAAAAGCGAACTAGAGCCAAAGCCAAATACTTTAGTAATTCCGCTTCTCGATTACCTCCCGCCTCTAAAATTCCCGCCTCTAGAGCTCGCTTCTCTAAAACTCTCTCCAAAACCCTCTCTAGAGTTAGAATTACAATTAGAATTTACTCCAAAGCCGTCTCCAGACCCATTTCTTCAAAATATCCCTCTAGTACCAATACCAGAACCTTACTAATCGTCTCCAAAACAATAGTAGCAATCGTTCCCAAAGCCAAAGCCAATACTAGACTCTATTCAAATAGCTATAGAATCTAACTCTCCCGTTAAGCAAGCAGTTAAACGCAAGAGAGGCAGGGCTTAAGTAGGCTTACCTACTACCAAGGTTATACGAAGTAGCCGTATAAGCAGGCCCAATCAGAAGGCTATAGAGGCGAACCAATAATAAAAACACCATGCCAAGCATCACGAGATTACCTCCATCGTCAGCACGCACCATAGTCTTTCATAGTGTAAATAAATACTATAAAACTATCCCATGTGTAAAATATTGTGTGCCATAGAAATCTCCATACAAAACTATATCGTTGAACATCGTTATCATTTTTTATATTTATGTAAGACTCTGGGATTTACCATATAAATAATATTTTACCTTAAAATAACGTGCCAAGACTGGTAATAATGGGGCATAAACAAGTAATGGGGCACAAGGAAGACGACCCTGGGGCACGGGGATTAAATGCCTTACTAATATTAAGACCGTCGTTATTATTATTAAAAGAAATAAATAATATAGGGAGTACGATAATAGTTTATTGTCGTAACGAAATAAAAGAAATCTCTTATCTATTGGATAAAGAGAGTAGCCTCTTATTTATTAAATAAAGAAGCGCGAATTAGATCGTTATAATAGGCGTAATTTAATTCGATAACGGTATTAGATTCTATAATTCGGCGACGAGGCGATTCTTATATAAGTAAATTATATAATTGATAATAAGCGCGCGATTCTACGGATTTTAAGTTTATACTATAAACGTAGTAATTAAAAGGTATAATTAATTATTATAGGCAAAGGGTAGGTATAAATATAAATATACGTAATTGTACGAAGGAGAAAGGAGGAGAGTATAAACGAATGCCTAAAAGATTGGCCTTATGAGGGCGGTTTAATTGTGGGCCTAATGTGGGTCTACGGCGGGAGGCCGTTATAGCTAGTTAGTTGATAGCGATAATAATTTTAAAAGCTGTTGTACGCTAATATAAGGTATATGAATAATCACGTGCGATATAGGCTAACCCTGTAATATCCTGTGGCCTTCTATTCTAAAACTATAGTACCAACGGAATTGAATTACCTAGTATATAATAAAGAATTGTTAGTAATTATTAAAACGATTAAAATTTGGCGCTTAAAATTAAAAGGTACCGATAAACCCTTTAAAATTATAATGGATTATTAGGTATTAGAATATTTCTCGACAAATAATTGCTTAATTTATAATAGGCCGGATAGGCCGAATTATTATTAGAATATAATTTTATAATAAAATATTGCCCTAGGAAGGACAATATCGTTATAAATACCCTATCTAAAAAATTGGAAGACCTTAAAACTATATTAAATAGAAGGGACGCTTAAAGAATATTCCGATTGCTTAAACCGGATCCCGATAGATTTATATACGTAAGCGATAAGGAGGAAACGATAACGGCCGAGATCGTAGCGTTATTATACCCTATTTAAAGCGATAAATTGCAAGAGGGTTAATACGAGGAGAAAATATTAATAGAAAGAAAGACTAAAATCGAAGTATAGTTACTAGTAGAGAAAGTATTATAAGTAAATTAAATAGAGGAATCTATCTTAGTTTACTAAGAAAAGGCGAAGAACGAAAGCGCCGATTCCCCCTTCAATACCCGTTAAGGGTTAATATTATACGAGGGTAAATTTATTATCCCTAAATATTATAAAAAAAAGGAATATTTACATACGCAAATTATACGGGAATATTACAATACCCTATTAACTGCTTACCCGGGGAGAAATAAAATAAAGAAGGTCGTTATTATAAAATATTAGTAGCCAGGCTTATTTACTAATATTAATCGATATATTAATAATTATTAGACGTATCGTTCTTCGAAAGTTCTATAGGATAAAATACTAGGGCTAATATAAATTATACTACTATCGCTACAATATAAATTATAGTGATCTATTATAATAAATTTTAAATTTATACCGAAAGATAAGAAGGGGTATAATAATATTTTAGTAATAGTAGACTATTTTTTAAAGCTTTTATAGTATATACTTTATAAAAATATAGTAATAAAGAAGAAAGCGGCGATACTATACCTTAAAAGCCCTTATAAGATTCTTAAATTACTTTAGGATATAACGAACGATTAAAAACCCTAATTCGTATTGGAATTTACCTAAGCTTTGATTAAATTATTATAAATAAAATAGAAATTAAATAATGTGACGGCGCCGGTCCGGCCATGCCGCCATACCCGCCATACCCCTATGGGAGGACTGGTGTCGTGAAGTGCTATGAGGTGCTACGAAGGTTGGAGGAATGAGTGATATGGAAGGTTCGCGCTAAGGTTGGCCTAGACGGGCGCTAAGCCTATTGAAGGTGTTTGCTCTTATTTGTTATATAGGTGAAGGGCGATACGAATAAAGGGATTGGCCGTTAGCGACCCGCATGTGGGTCCCGCTGTCGCTTGCGTACTAGGGTATTTATTCGGGTTCGTAACGTATGTATTTAATTCTCTTCCTTTTCTTCTCCTCACCTAAAATCTTCTGTTATAAATAGAATCTTAGCTTTGCCTTCGACTCAACTATACTATGCCCTTATATTATTTTAGGTTAAATTAATAATATTTAGGAAGGTTAAATCCTAACGATTAGAAACCGATATAGATAATTGAACCGATTGTTGTAGTCTAAGGAATTAAAATTTACGATACTAATAGAAATTATAGTACCTTTGCGTTTGATTCGTAATAGTACTAGCGTTGGAGTTGAAGGCCTAGGCGATGACTATTATAAAGACGATTATACTAATTTTTTCGAGGAAGGAGGCGACGACGAGAGTTCGAGTTTTGGATTTGATAACGAAGGAGATACTATCGATAAAGATAATTCCGAGTTGTCGAAAGAGAAGGATAAGGTTATTATTGAGTTTAGCGTCGATAAGAAGGTCGCTAAAGATAAAAAGAAGTTTTAATGCGTCGACCCCGTTATTAAGGAGAATGCGAAAGCCTTTATACGCTTTAATGAGAAATATTTTAATGGTTTCTACCCTTTTGAGGAAAGAGTTTGAGGTAAGTCTACCCTCTTATGTAAAAAGACGTTGCTTTATACGTATAATTACTTTAAGTCCCCGTCGGAGGCCCTAGCCGATGCTTTATCTAAAATTAAAGACGATGAGGACGAATTTAAGTTGTTATTCGATTTATTCGATAAGTATATTAGTAATGAGATTAATAAATATAATACCGCTTTTAACTTGAAGGATTTCGTTAAGGACTTGAGGGATAAGATAGAGGAATTCGCCGAATTCTTTATTTGTGACGCCGTCCCCTACGTCCCTTATCGTACTTTATTATCTACTTTAGAACTCCCGTTTAAAAGATACTTAAACGAAGTTTAATTTACCGAATTGTGTACTAACCGCCTAGCCGATATATTCTACGAATTTAAGCTTTAGGTTACGATAGCTATAGCTTTAAGAGAGTAAGTATCGGAATTGTATTAAATTACTTCGTTATTAAATATTAAGCTTTACGCCGTTTACGATTGGGTCCCTAAGTTCGAGGAGGCTCTTTTTGTTGCGCCCGCCTTAGTTATTAATCCTAAGATGGTTTAGTCCCTTAAAGATTATTTAGTTAATAAAGAAAATAAGATTTAAATTTTGAAAGATATTATTACCGACTTGAGCGTTTTTAAAGGTATTCGTAAACTAATTAATAAAGTAAAAGTTAAAAAGACGGTCCTTCCTAGTATTAAAAAAGATCCTATTACAGTTCCCCTTCGCTAATCGATTACCCGTTTTGCTACGATTCCTCTTATCGACAATAACGACGACGACGAAGCTACGGCAGTTCCCCTTCGTCGCGCCCACCTCTCGATTAAATAAGCTGACCCTCCTAAGTTTTATAATTAGGATAAGGAGGACGATATACCCTTCGAGGCTTAGTACGACCTAATTTAGGACAAATTTAAAATTAACGTTAATTATTACCTAACCGACTATAATAAATTCCTTTATATTAAAAATCGTTTGGCCGGATTCGCTTTCAAAGATTTAATACCGTATTTCTGCGAAACCTACCCCAATTAACTTATAACTTATTCTAGTTTAATAACCTATTTATAGCGCGAATATAGCGACCCCAATTAAGACGAAAAAGCTTTCATTAACTTTACAAAGCTTAAAATGAAGGATACTAACAACTTCGACTATTTTAAAAATAAGTTCGTTTATATAGTTGGCGAATACTAATGCTCTAAATCCGAATAAAAGTACGAGCTATTCTAGCGCCTTCCTACGGAGTATAAGAAGTAGATGGGCGCTAAGTATTACAATTCTTCTATTTCCTTCGAAATTTATTGCATCGATTATTCCGGTTTTAGTTAAATACTTAAAATTATCATTAATAAAGCTAAGGCTACTTCTTCTTCTTCTTCTTCTCGTAATAAAGGTAATAATAATAATAAAGGATCTGGCGGATTTAGTAGCTTTAATTCTTCGGCTCCGAAGCCCGCTAGTACTAGAGGAGGTAGTAATAACCGCTCTACTACTGAATATACCGAAGAGACTATTCGCCTATTTAATAAGGGTCGCTACTTCTTTTATAAAGAATATGGTTATACTAAGTACGATTACTCTTAGAAGGATTAGTACGATCGAGAGCGCTGCGACTGCGTTGCTATTATTGTAGAGCGTTATTTAGCTAACGAGAACGGCGGTACTAGAGGTGTCTAGCCCGCGGCCCTAGCGGCTCTAGCTACTACCGCCTCCGCTATTAATAATTAGGGAAATTAAATACCCTGGGTGAATTAAACTCCTTCCTAGGGGAGGTATCGGTTACGGAATAAATAAAGGATAGATAAAAATAAGGAAAGGATAAATTCAATTTAATACCCTACTTGGGAGGGGATCCTATATTTATTCAATATACTATAATTAATAATAGAATATCTTTATCTACGTTTAATACCTTAATCGATATAGGAGCGAACGGCCACCTATTTATTAGTACAACGTTTGTAAAGAAGTTGAAAGAACGTCTATTAGTGGAAGTAACGAGCGACTTTCTTATTCGAAGTATTAGTAACTATTAAGGAAAGATTAGCTAGGGTATTAAAGAGGTTATTAAAGCCGCTTTGAGAGTCCGAAACCGAATAATACCCCCCGATTACTTTATAGTCGTTAATATAAACTACAATATTATTATCAATTATAAATAGCTCGACCTTTACGACATTTAGGTAGATTATAAGAACCGTCGATTGATCTTTCCCCCCGATTAGAAGCCTAACCCCGAGTAGATAAGGAACTTTAGCTTCGAAGTCCGCCCGGGCGACCCTAGCGTCGTAAATCTAAATTATTAGAAGGATGCGGCCTATTACGACGTGTTTATAGATTGAGAAGATAAGTAATATACCGATGGTAAGAATAGTAGCCGTATAGTACCTAAATTTACGAACGGTTGTACGGCTATTCTAGTACCTATCCCCGCGGACTAGCCTTTCCCCGACTATTATAAGAAAGAATTCGATTAAGAAGCCGACGATTAATATCGACGAAAAATATAATAATACTAATAATAAATCGAGAAGCGTATTTACGAGTTCGAGGCTCTTTAGCTGTAGCCTAAGAAGACGGTCCCTATTATATTAGCGGATCTTAAGTATACCCGAAACTAAGATATTAGTGAGTTGGGTTACGCCCGTCCCCGTGTTCTGCTTTAGAACCCCGATTCGATTTTTAAGCGCTCTGACCCGTTAAATAAGATGGAGAGGAATTTAGCTAATTTTACCTACTTTATAGTATTATTTTTAGAACCCGTATAATTCGCTCGAATTAAATCGACCGAACTTCGAGACGGTAAATAGGGCTCTAATAGCCAAAATATATATAGGTTTAAAAGAGATTCGACTAGTTGGTATAAGGAACGACCGGTATAGATATACGTCTTTGAGGGCGATTTATTTATAAAGTTTGCCGCTAAAACCGATTGTACGATATATTCGACAAATATCTTCGAAATCGACCGGTTTATTTAATAGAAGTGCGTAACGGAGGACCCTACTTAGGAACCTCTCCCCCGCGATGAGAAAGAGCTATATAAAGAAGTATTAAAGATAGTACCCGAATATTACTACAATTATATCGACGTCTTTAGTAAATTCGATTCGAATGTCCTACCCGACTACCGACCTTGCGACTACAAGATCGAGTTCGAAGAAGGCTATCGACTAAAGGAGTTTGGTTATAGCCCTCTTTATAAAATATTATTAGACGAATTGGAAGCTGTAAGGAAGTATATTATAGAAAACTTCTTTAAAGGATTTATCGAAGTAAATTCGTCCCCCTAGGCGGTACCTATCTTATTCGTTAAGAAAATTAATAGTAGTCTACGATTTTGCGTAGATTACCGAAAGTTTAACGCTATTATAAGGAAAGACTGATACTTATTACTGTTAATCGAGGAAATATTGGCTAAGGTTATTAAGGCTTAGTAGTTTACTAAGATTAATATCCGATAGGCCTTCTATTATATTCGTATGAGGCTAGAAGACGAGGAGTTTACTACCTTCTATACCGGTATAGGAGCTTTTAAATATAAGGTTCTACCGTTCGGACTAATTAACGGCCCCGCGAGCTTTTAAGCCTTTATTAATTTATTTTTAGGACTTTATTTAGGAGACTTCTGTACTGCGTATATTGACGATATTTTAATTTATTCTAATACCTTTAAGGAGTATAAGGATTACGTCCGTAAAGTACTAGCCAAATTGAAGGACGCTAGATTATAAGTAGATTTGAAGAAGTATGAATTCTAGGTTACGAAGACGAAGTTCTTAGGTTTTATTGTAGGACGCGACGGTATTTCCGTCGACTTAGAGAAGGTAGAAGTTATTAAGGAGTAGACTGTACCTTTAAACTTGCGAAGAGTATAATTTTTCTTAGGGTTTTACAATTTTTACCGAAAGTTTATTAAAGACTACGGTCGAGTAGCCCGACCCCTTACTAATTTAATTAAAAAAGGCGAAACGTTTGTATAGACCGATAAATATTAGGTGGCTTTCGACGGGCTAAAATAATTATTAATAAATACCCCCTTATTGAAGTATTTTAACTATAATATTAAGATACGAGTTGAGATAGACGCTAGCGACGGAGTCTTCGCGGGAATCCTGTTTTAGTACTAGGAAGATACGAAGGAATGGTACCCTATTACTTACTTTTTAGAGACGATATAATAAGCCGAATACAATTACCTAATCTACGATAAGGAGTTGTTTATAGTTATTAGAGCTCTCTAGACTTAGCGACCCGAATTAGTCGGTTTGAGGTAATTAAAACCCTTTACGATTATTACCGACTATTAGGCCCTAGAGTATTTCGGTACGAAGCGATTACTTAACTTGCGGCAGGCCGGGTGGGCGGAGTTCCTATTTCAATATTATTTCGAGATTATTTACTATCCCGGTATTAAGAATGTAGTTACTAACGCCCTATTCCGGAAGTCGGAGGATTTTAAGACTTAGAAAGATAAGAAGGAGGCGTACTATACCCTTTAAATGTTTAAGCCTTTAGTGGTTAACGACGGAGCTAAGGTTATTGTATTAGCTTCGATCGCTATATTGAACGGCTTTTTGGAGGAGTCGGTACTAATCTTTATATTAGATGTTAACGATTTGGAATTGTACTCGGTCGAGCTAGAAGGGTATAAGCTAGTTAATGCGATTATAAAGGCTAACCGCGAGGAAGAGTCCCTAGAAGAGTATTATGTATACGTTTACGACTTTAATCCTAAGTTTACGATGATGGCTAACGGATTATTAATATATTAAGGCCGCCTCGCCATCCCCGATAAGGATAACCTTCGAATTTATATTATCGATAAAATTTATTCTACCTTAATAACGGCCTACCCCGGCCGGAATAAAACGCGAGCGATTCTAATCGAATAATATTAGTAGTTTAGTATAGCGGGTGATATTAATTGTTTTATTAAGAATTATATAGTTTATAAGGTTAATAAAGTGCTTAGAGATAAGACTCCCGGCAAGTTGTACCCTATCCTACTACCCGCTAAGAAATAGACTTCGATTGTAATCGATTTTAAGAAAATGCTTAAGGATAAATATAATTATAATAATATTCTGGTTATAGTAGACTGCTTAATAAAGTCGTTATGGGTTATACCTTGTATAGAGAAAGCTACCGCTTAGGACGCCGCCCGGATGTACTATAAGGGGCCCTTTAGAGTCTACGGTATATTAGAAGAGGTTATTTTTAATTGTAGTCCCTAATTTATATCGGTTTTTACTAATAAAATATTTAAATTAACTGGTACGAAGTAGAAACTAGCTACTATAGGCTATAGTTAAATAGCAGGGTAAGTAGAAGTTATGAATACTTATTTCGATTAGCGACTTCGCCCTTTCGTTAACTATTATTAGGACAATTAGTTAGAAGCGATTTTAGTACTAGATACTGTATAGAATAACCTCCTTTAAAATAGTACCGGCCTCTCCCCTTATAAGGTTATATTCGGTTACCCGATGCGTATACTTTTCGATTAGGAAGTTCGAATTTTCGACGCTAGATTTAGAATAGAGTAGTTGACTAAGGAGTAGGTTTAAGAGTTCGCCTAGCGTAGTTATAGTTATATAGAGTATATGAGAGAGATGATGTTGAAGGTATAGGAGGAATAGGCTCGTTAAGTTAATAAGAAGCGTAGAGACTTTAATTTCGACGTCGGCGACCGAATTGTTATTATTAAGCGGCTATAGTTAATAATGATTCGTCCTAGCGATAAGCTCGACTTCTCTAATACCTATAATTACTATAAGATTATTGAGAAAGTAGGTTATTCCTACCGGTTGGAGTTCCCCGATAGTTGGAAAGGCTTAGACTTCTTCTATGTTGACCGTCTTTGTAAATACGATAATAACCTATTGCCCGGTTAGTTGGCTGAGTGCTTTAGTCCTATTATTAATAACGACGAGGATCCTGAATAGGAAGTCGAAAAGATTAATACTTTTAAGGTAGTTAACGGTAAGTTCTTCTATAATACGGATTGGAGAGGCTAGGACCCCGACCCGGAATATTAACCGGCCTTTAATTTTAAGTACGCTTCGAAGCTTCTTTGGGAGTTCTACGAAGCTAACCCAGAGGCCCCGAGTCCGCTTAAATATTTAATGAATTAGTTGAACGAGGATTGGGAGGAGTACAAGGATAATAAATTGTTAGAATTATTAGGATTGAGACGTTTACGAAGGATTTTATATAAGTAAGGGATTGTTACGGCCAAAGTGGGTCTTAGTCTGGTAAGATTCGCGGACGAGTTTTTTGTATAGGGGGGGGTGATGTGACGGCGCCGGTCCGGCTATGCCGCTATACCCGCTATACCCCTATAGGAGGATTAGTATTGTAAAGTGCTATGAGGTACTACGAAGGTTGGAGGAACGAGTGATATAGAAGGTTTGCGCTAAGGCTGGCTTAGACGGGCGCTAAGCTTATTAAAGGTGTTTACTCTTGTTTGTTATATAGGTGAAGGGCGATGTAAGTGAAGGGATTGGCCGTTAGCGACCCGCATGTAGGTCCCGTTATCGCTTACGTACTAGGGTATTTATTCGGGTTCGCAACGTATGTATCTAGTTCTCTTCCTTTTCTTCTCCTTACCTAAAATCTTCTGTCATAGATGGAATCTTAGCTTTGCCTTCGACTCAACCATACTGTGCCCTTGCAAATAATATTAACCACTCTTAAACGGCAGGTTAAATAAAAATTATAAATTAATATATTAATTAGTAATTAAAACTATACATTTCCTATAATTAAGACGACTAATTAGACTTAATCCCTATAATTAAGACAATTTAAGCAACCTTACTATACGAAAGCTTAGAAGGGTTATTGGTTTAGGAAGTAATTTTCGGATATTAAAGGTCGTTACCGATAGTAGATTAGACCTAAAGCTTATTAAATAATAATAACGCAACCCCGAAGGACAAATTATTTAGAAAAAAGGCGAAGAAAATAATTTAGTAGTTAGAATAAGCCTAAGATTAAATTAAGAAGGTAGTACAGTAAATACAAGAGCAGCAAACGGTATAAACGAACCGCTACCGCCGAGAATCCGATTTTAAAATAGGAAATAAAATATTTATTATTAAAAAAGAGAAACGGTACTCGCACGTGGAGAAAACTCTATTCGCACGTGGATCCACTTTTGGTTTTCTAAGTATAACTTAGCCAAAAAAGGTCGGATGAAAGTAAAAGTAGCACCAAATTACTTGTTGATCTTTGACGGATTTTTAACTATAGATACCCCTATTACCAACCGAGGCGTTAGCTGAATTCTCTTTTGGCCCCCTTTTAATATTTTGATATTTTTAATATTTTCTTTATATTCTCTTCTATTTTTTAAAACTACTCAACCTATAGAGTGACTACCTTTAGTCACTTGGCCTTGCAAGATAGAGAAGAAAATGAGAAAAAATCTCATATAATTTTTGACCCCTTGCCAAAATTCCTAGTATTAGAAAAGTCTTATTGAAGTTTGCCTTTTTTTCCACGTGCGAATAGAGTTTTCTCCACGTGCGAGTAGAGTTTCTCTTAAAAAAATCTAGTTAACTAATAGGCCTAACAATAAACTAGATTATCCTTTAATATAAATACCTTATAAAATTACTAAAATAACTAAATATTTTTACGAACTAAAAGTACTACTATTTTAGAAGGGTTTAAAAGTCTTCTATATAAACTACTTAAAAAAAGACCTAAGGAATTTACTATTTAAATAAGCAAATAAAAATCCGGAGGGCGAAGTTATTAATAACGAAGAAGAATAGGAAGTAGAAAATATTATTACTTACAAATTAATAAATAATATCTTTAAATACTAAATTAATTAGAAAGGATAGGACCCAAACCTTATTTAATATAAGGTAGCGGGCTTTAAAAATACTATATACAAACTAAAAGAATATTACGACTAAAACCTAAATAAGCCGGGACTACCGAAGAGATTAGCAATATAAATTTGTACGATAAAGAATAACGCTATAACTAAAAATTATAAAAATAATAATATCTCCGCAGAAGGGGGCATAAAAGGTAGGGCATTAAAACAAAAACAACGCAAGAAATAACAAAGAAATTAATAAAGTAACGGCTATAATTAAAAATTATAGACCGTAGCCTTAATTATATAGTGCAATAATATAGAATAATAGCCTATATTACCGACAAGAGTATACTAAAGTCCGATAGCATCTATCCTCTACTTAAGAGGCGGTCTGTTCGAGTCCGATTAGAGGGAATTCTTTTTATAGTTTTTTTTTAATATCGCGATAACCAGATTGAAAATATAGTCGCGATTCTTAATATAGAATTTCTTTATTTTTCCGGGATTTTATTACAATACAATAAACTGGACTAACCGTTACAATAGGTATATATATTCAATTATTATATCATATAATAATACTTACCTTTCATCTTATTCTTTCCTTTTTACAGCTTTAGGATTGCTAGCGTTCTTTTTCCTACATACAACAACTAAATTGAGCATATAGTCGTAATACTTAGCGCAGAGACGATTCAAACATTCACATCTATCTTTCATCTCATATTCTTTTCTTTCGGCTTTAGGGCTAAGCCTTCTTTTAAGGGGGGGGGTAATATCATAGCATAACTAGATAACCCTAAACATGGGGCAATAGGGTGCCGGGCATAGGGCACCATAGCACATCGGATAGAATAAGGCTTATATTCTTATCGATAAGCCGTACGGATCGGGAAGGCGGCGACGAGTGGCAGAACTGACTTATATGTCCAAAACCGCGATGCCCTCGTTTGCCAGCTTCCCTTTCCTTTTTACACTTAATATTACTTTGATTTGTGGCTTCTAGTCTTGTTGTCTTATCACTTGTAGGATCACGCTTTCACAAGTAACCCTATAAATATTATTACAATAAAGATAAAAAAGAGTAATAAACCTATTAACAAATTGTATTAATAATAAAAGAGGGATAGGAAATATATTAATTACGGTAGTAGTTCTTATTAAATAAAGAAGTATAAATAAAAAACGAAAATAAATAATACAGAGATTCGCAATCTAATTATGGGTTTAAGCAATTATAATAATAATAAGTAATAAGAAGATTTTTTAAACTAAGTAATATTAAAGTAGTTGCCCTAATAATATTAGGAGTAAAGGAGCGCTACTACGTCCGTATAAGATATCACAGGGCAAATCTAGCTGTGACATAAGTAGTTGTCCTACCTATATAGTAATACATTCCAATGTTCGTTAGCAAGCGAACATCGTCCTTCCTTTTAGAGGTTTGGCCTAGTAGTCAAATATATTACTACTCCGTTACAATATATTCACTTACTACGGCGGGTTCGATTCCCGGCCGAAATAATTGCGCGCGGGTTTTTCCGTCGCTAGAATATAGACGCCTTTAGGGTATCTAATTGAGAACTTTAGAAGAACGATACGATTATAATAAAGTAATATCCGGCCAACGAACCCGTTAGAAAAGCCTTCGCCCTTACAAAGGTTTTTCGGTTGGTACTATATAGATTCGGGCGGCGTAATCAATAATTAACGACCGCGGAGAAGGTAACCGAAGATTTAAAATCCCTTAACTACGGCCGAAGAGGCGGGTAAGAGGGGAGGTAGTATTACAGGGCAAATCTAGTTATAATATAGGTAATTATCCTACCTATATAGTAATACATTCCGATATTCGTTAGTAAGCGAATATCGTCCTTCCTTTTAGAGGTTTGGCCTGGCAGTCAGATGCATTACTGCCCCGTCACATAAGAGGGACGTTTAATTGGCTTAATAAATATATTATTTATTAAATAAATATATAATAAAGATACTATATAGTACCCTTCGCCGCCTAGCTACCGTAAATAGTATTTACTATAATATATAATTAGGGGAGGGTAATAAATATAAATATTTTATAAGTATAAAGATTATTAGGGTCGCTTCTAGCGGAAGGTATAATAGGTTTACTATTTAAAAAATAGCTCTTATTAATAAATAATAATAATAATCTTATTCCTTAGCTACATAACTATAGCGCTACGATTGGTATGAGGTACTTCTCTTGGTTCTCTAAAGGAAAAACCGTTCGGCGATAAGTGCCGCCGGATAAAAACCCCTAGTTCCGTTCCGGTTACGGGCAAGCCGTACCGCTCCTTCTTAGTTTCTAACTATAATAGTTCTTATTTACCGCTATAGCGAATAAATGCGCTTTCTATTTTATTCTACCTAATATTAGAATTATCGTAATACCGTTCCCCCTTTTCCGCTCCTTCTTCCCGTCCCTTGGCCGCCGTTCCGTCCCTGTTTGTTTTATTCATTCTTATTTACTCTCCCGCCCTACCCCCTCTCCTTTATTTTCTCCCCCTTTATCCTATCCTTTTATCCCTATTATAATTTATACTTGTATAAGGGCTTCTTCTACCGTTTATATAAATTCTCCCTGGGCGCTAACTTTAAACCTTCTTCTTCTTCCTTAAATTATTACGTCCCTAAAATAGCTTTCTCCTCGTTTAGTAGCGCGCCCGGCCGTACCCCCGGCTATAATATTCGTAATTTTAGTGTCTGGACCGGCTTAAGCCCCGACCTTTCCTACTTTATAGAGTCTTTACCCAAGCCCGAGGCCGCGCTTTCTACTCCTTACGCTCCTTAGGCCCCCGGCGCTCCTACAATTCCTTCTTAAGATCCTATTACCGTCGCCGGTACTTTATCCCGTAATCCTATATTTCGTTTCCTTAACGACCGGTAAAATTCCCGCCCTTATATTTTCGTATCCTCCCTAACTAATTCCATTATTTAACGTCGTTCGTACTCTTCCTTACCTCGGCTATATTTTAAATTTCGCCGACTATATTATAAGTACCCCGAATATCGCTACTTTAGGTTAAAATAGCTTCCGGATTATATTCGCGGAATATATTTATATAATTAGTAAACGGAGTAAATATCCTTTTTAATATTATAGTATTATTTCTTTTTAATATTATTTAAACGTTATATCCTAGAATACTCCGTATTTATTCGCCGCTTTAAAATATATATTTAACGTTCCCTTTAACTATTACAATAGGTATAACTTCGTTTAAGCGGCGGCGGTTATTATTATAGGCGCTCCGACCGACTTTAGTAAATCTATTAAGAATTTTCAATAGGTTTATACGTCTTTCCTCGGCCCTATACGCGTGCGCTTAGCCGCCGACAGTTTCCCGGACTAGCCGGATACTCTCTCTTCTCTCTATTATTTTAGTAATTTAAAAGTTTCGGATTATAAAGAGAAGGGTTATTATAAAAGGTTTATAGTCGATTACTGCCTTACTATTACTTTTCCTTATATTATTTCCGCCGGCGCGGTTAGTAGTAGTATTAGCCTTAGTATTAGTAATCCCCCGGGTTCGCCTATAGTTATCGATAACCCTTATACTACTATAATAGGTCCCGGTTAGGACGAGTAGCGCCGCTAAATTATTCGCGACTTAATAAAAATAATAGAAATATTTTATACCTTCGTTAATCGTACTTAGACGTTAATTAAATAGTTCCTCCGTAGTTCCGCTTTCCTCGTTAAATATAAGCCGGAATTAGTTTAACCGGTCTCCCTACTATTCCTTTTATTCCTATATCCCGATATTCTAGTATTATAAATAAATGAATAGTTTTACGCGTGCCGCGCGAATTCCCTTCGTTATTCCTCTTTTAATTCGATTATTAGGCGGTATTTATTTAATTTGCCTAACCTAAGTGCCTACGAAAGGATTTTCTCCGCTTTAATTCTATTATTTAAGTGAACCTAGAATTCTTCCCGTATTTACAGCTAATCGGTTACTATTATTTAATATTCCTTTATCCGTAGATATTTAAAAACGAGGTATTTAAACGTTTCCTCCCCGGCCCCGTACGAATAGAACGGCGTTATAACGTCCGGTACTTTCTTTTAGAAGAGGAAGGACCGGAGCCCGATAATTCCTATTCGGGCTTAAGTGAGGAGAGAATTCTATACTTTTATTAATAAGTACAATTTATTATTGTCCTCTAATAATTAGCTTTTTTTCTTCTTCTTTTTTTTTACTCCGATTATATACCGTTTAATAATATTATTATTAAACTTCGTATTAAGGTTAGCGATAGTAAATTTATATTGCCGACTTAATTTAGTTATTGCCGCCGCTATTTAGTAATTATAGCGTAATATTTACTTTTTTTTCGTAGTATCTTCTAATTATTCCTTTCGGTCGATAGTAGTCGGTTTTAATATTTGTAATAGGGGTAAGGGTATTCTTATTTCCGAAGGCAATTTTATTACTAATATAATAAATTTTTCTATTAGTACCTATTCTTTAGCTTATTTAACTTTAGTAGTATTACTTTCGGGTCGGTTAGTAAGCAGTCGATTTCTTACTCTTATTTAAATATAGTTAATTATTTAAATTATAATCCTTCGGACGAATTTAATTTAATCCGTTTAGGTAAATTTCTTTTCGAAGGCCCTTACCTTTTTATTAAAGTAGAAATTGAATAATAGATAAAATATTTCTATTTTTAGGTTTTTTATTAGCGTAATTTTATATACCCCGGCGATAACTTTTAAATATTTGGTTTAGTATTTGGCTAACTTAATTATTATCCTTCGCAATTTCCCGTAGATTTCGGTCGGTTAGTAGAAAATTAATATTTTATATATAATAACGCTTCGAATATATTTAGTATAGATTTTTTTCGCTCGTACGAAAGAATAACCCTAAATTTTCGCTATTAACTACGTTAAAACGTTTATTTACGTAATTATTTTTTTCTTTATTACCTCCGCGTACGTTCGATAATTAAATTTCTAATTTAATTAAACCCCTAAGAATTTTATTAATTCTATCGGTTAAAATATTACCCCGCCGATTTAGAGAATTTCCGTCCGCGGTTCCTTCGTTTGTATAAAATATATAAGTTCCGTTTTGCTCGCTTCGAATTCTATTTCTCTTTTAGTTATTTATTCGGAATAGATTTCCTATACTACTTAAAGAGTCCTATAATTTTCCTCTATTATTTTGGCTATTGCAATAATATTAGTGTTATCGGCAAAACTAATTGTAATTATATTCCTAATTATAGTTAGTTTACGGTATAATAGGGTAATAAAGAGAATAAAAAGGATTAGTAAGAGGGGGGAGCCCTAGGGTATTCCTATTATAATATTATAAAGGTTCGAAATTTTATTATTAAAGAAAAGGGAACCTTTTCTTCTAGTAACGAAATTATTAATTTATTTAAAAAGCTATTATAGGAATTATATTTCTTATAAGGTGTATAAAAGTTATTTATAATTAACTCTATCGAATACGCCCTTTAAATCGAAAAGTATAAGAGACGTTACGGCTTTAAATTTTTAGGCCGAATAGACTATATCGGTTATTACCCTAATTATAAACTCTATTAAATGGCCCGTCTAATTATTTATTTAGCTTTCCGGGAGGAAGTTAAACTCTTTTACTATTTACGTTAACTTTATAACGATTAAAGCTTTAAAAAATTTTTTAACGTTATTTAATAGTAAAATCGGCTTTTATACGCCGGCTAGCTTTTATTATTCGGTGCTTTTTCTTAGCTTTTTTAAAATAATTACTTTCGTATTCTTAAACCGTTGGGGGAAATATCCGAACCGAAGGCTCGCTACGGCGAAAACTACTATAGCCTATTTAAACGGTACTTTGTAAATCTTTAGAAACCTATTTAAGAATTAATCGATACCCGGCGCTTTATTCGGCGCTATCTTTAAAAGGATTTCTTTAATATCCCCCTTAGTAATTTGGTTATTAATAGTCACCGGGGTATCGCTGTTTAGTAGTTAAATCCAATTTAGTAAATAATTTATAAGAACGTCTACTTTAAGGAAGAATCGGTCGGCGAAAATATTCGCTTTACTATTATAGTCTTCGATTTCGTTTACCCCTTTACTAAATTTAAGGGTTAATAATTTAGGCGGATTTATTAAATAGTAATTCTAGGTTCGAACTTACTTTTCTAATAGCTAAAGTTTATTTAAGTCCTTCGACGTAGAAGCAATATAATTTCGCTATTTCGTTATTTAAATCTTCGATATAAATTATTTTTTTTTTTTTATTATTTTTATAAACTCCCTCTAATTTAAAAGCGTCCTATTCCCAAATTATATTTACTATTTCCGTTGTATATTTTTCGTCGCCGTTTTATATTTTAAATTTTATTAATCCGCTTATTTTCTCTAACTTTTCTTCTAGTATAGGACGAATTCCTCTACAATATTAATAAATTCCCCGTTGAATTTATTAAATATTAATTCGAAGTCTTTTATTATAACGATTTCCTCCGGGACCGATATCTATTTCTCTACTATATCCTATACCTTTTCTACGTCTATAAGGCTCCAACTATAACCTCCTTCTTCTTTAGCCTTCCTATTCCGTTTTTTAACCTAGATTTAGATTTTTTAGGGATAATAATCCGAACCGGTCTATTCGTATCGTTAGGCTCCCTAATATTTAATTTCAATACTATACGATATTTATATATAATTAATCGTTCCGTTTTTTTCTCTTCGTATTATATTACCGAATTATATTAATTCCCCGCGAGGGGTTAATAGGTTTAATTTCTACCGTTATACTTAAGTAAGAAGCCTCGTAATTCCTAGGCTAGTCCTATTCTCTAAGTCCCAATCGGGATAATAGAGGTTAAAATCCCCGACGGCTACTTAGTAGCCCCGTAGGGGTTTCTCTTCGAAGAGTTTGAAGAGGGGAGACCCCTATTAATATTTTAGCGTACTATATATAAAAATAGGGGAGTAAATAGAATAGACGGTTATTAATTCCCGTAAATTCTTCAATATCGCCGCGGCCTAATCCTTCCCTAATCGGAAATCCAAATCCTTAAAATTCTACTTCTTATTTATATAAATCGCCGCCCTATTTTTTTCTAAATAATTAATACTATAATACTTATTACCCCTCGGTTAATAAATATCCCTATTTAAATTTCTATCCGGCTCTTAAATCGCTATAATATTATAAATCTCCTCCTATTCGAATAAAAGTTTCCTTCTTTCGTACGATTTCCCTATATTCTAATAGAATATTTTCAATTAAATTATTAATTACCCTATAAAAAGGTTCCTTTTAATTTAGCGGCGGATAAAATAGGTATTACGTCCTTAATAATAATTGCGTACGTAATAATTATAGAGCCGGTACGGGTACAATTACTAGCGCTCTACGAATACGTATACGTATTTATTAAATTAAATTGGCCTACGGGTTTCGGCCGAAAATTATTCCCGAATATTTTCTATTTAGGTTAGCCTTTTATTACTTTTCTAATTAATAATTTCTCTAAAATTATAATAGAATAGGAATTAGGGGGGGCGTTAAGGATAGCGACGTCCTTTTTTAATTTAATCATCGGCTCTAATATTAATTTAGCCGGTCCTTTACGAATAATAAAGCCGCGGGGCCTTTTAGTATACGTAATTAAAGCCTTCGTATAGGCCGTTCTAACGAGCGGGTATTATTTTTTATTAAAGGTAAAATACCCCGACTTCCTATATAGTTTATAATAAACTAGGGAACTATCCTTATTCGAAGGGCAATTCTCTTCGCTAAAACGAGCCTTATTATATTTAAATTGATTGTAGCGGTTGTAAGTATCCTTTAAGCGATAGAATTTCGCCGTATATCCGAATCTTTAGTATTTAAAGTATTATTAGACGGTGGCCGTAATTTGGAACGGTTCGTATAAGTAAGCCCTACCGTCCTAAAGGAAGAGGTTCTTTTAGAGGAAAATTATTACCTTCGCGGTTGCAATTTCTATTAAAATTATCTTCCTATCCTCCCCGTCGCGTTTTTTTTAAGCTTTTGCGTAGATGATATCCGCTTCCTTATTCTTCTCCCTTATTTCTTTTAGCGTTATATTATCCGATTTTCTATCGAAATTAACCTAAGGGATTCCCTTAATTAGAATTCCTATAGTATTAAGGGTTACGATAGCTTCCGTTCCGAAGACTTCTTTCGTTTAAATATAATATTTCTAATATTATTTGCGTATAGGTTCGTCGAAGACTACAATATAATCGCCGCTCGTTACTATTCGGGTAACCGCTCGGACTCCTTTATATTATTTCTCCTTTAAAACGTTTTCGATCGTTTATTTCGTATTTTCGTTCAATCGTTTAACGTATTAGGTAGAGATTGAAATTCCTTTAATTATAAATTAGCGTTCGCGGTTAAAAGGGATAAATTTTAGGGTAGTAGTAATAGTTAATTATTAGAGAGTAGCGCTAATTTTGCCCGGTAATTTCGTAATAATATCGGCCTATTTCTTCGGCGCCTCTTAAGTACCCTTCTTAAATTCCTTAAGAATATCTTTTTTTAAGTTGTCGAAGTCCTTCTTAGTAATAAATTAGTTCTCGCTAACTTTATTTACTTTAAATATCCGGGACTTACTTTTCTTCGCTTAAATTTTTACGAATTCGAAAAGTAGCTTTCGAACTTAACGACGGTCCTTAGGCGAAACGGTATCGTAGTCTGTAAATTTATTCGTTTAAGCGATAAATCTCTTTATAATTTTATTGTCGTTCTCCGTTTTCTCCGAAATCTTTGTAGCGAGTACGGCGTTAGGGTTATTATAGTTAGAAATACCTCCGAGGGGGTTATAGACGCTATTTTCGAGTCTACGCGCGCTTCTATTAATTATTATCGGTAGCGACGGCTCAACGCTATTACTACGTTCGTCGTAGGATATTGCGAAGGGGGTAAACGACCCTCCTAAATCGATTGCCGTTATCTATTTTCGTTTTGGAGCACTTCCTGACCAGAAATCGGCGTTTCCGGTTTTAGCGTCGTTTTTTCCTCTTATTAATAAAGGAAGTAGAATAATACGAAGTATTAAATAATAGTTTTATTATTAATTACTACCGGCTAAATAACTTAATAGAAAAGACGTACCGAATAAACAAAGTTTAGAAATATCCCTTAATCAAATTTTAGTACTTTAATTTTAGGCGTAGCTCTATAAAAGTAATAGCGGGCGCGTTTATTATTAACCCAGGTAATAAGTAGGTAGTTGTATAGCGTTTATTTAGGGGCTTAGTATAAATATCCCTTTCTTAGTATTATTAATTTCCTCCACGTTTAAATGGGCATTTAATTAAATATAATTAGCGGGCTTATTTTAATCATTTTCGTATATTTTAGCTACGATAATTTTTATACGGTAAACCGCCCTTTTTAAAGGGGAGTAGGGGGGTAATATTATAAAGCTAGCGCGCGGGTTAATATACTTAATTATTACTAAACTTATTAAGCCTCGCTAGGGGTAGCTATATAGCGTTAAAGCCAATACGAGCCCTCTAATTCGCCAGACCTATATATTTGCCTAGTCCGTACGGTCTTAGCTATGGTTGTACAAAACCTTCTTTTGACTACGCCTTTTGCACAGTCTTCTCTCTTACTCTCTTTGTCAAATATAGCATTTCAACCTTATACGACTGCTCGCTGTGCCTTACTCTTGCAGACCCGTTACACTTAGTAGATTTTATATTAGCAATATAAATTTTACGAATATTAAGTTTCCGCTTATCCGGTCGATATTTTTAATAATCCTCTACTAAAGCCTTTGTATCCTTCAATTCTTTAATATCTAACCAATCATTCTATTCGTAATTATACCCCTTCTATTTAATATTATATTAGATAAAACCGTTAACCTATTTGTTAAAACGCCCATTCCGTACGGAGCTTCGTCGTTGGGCCCACCTCCCAGGTGCCACAATTGGATCCACACCAAAGGTCGTAGTCCGTAGGCTCACTACGAAGCAACGGAAAGAGCGGCGGTTCTATCTATACTAAGCCAAATACAATTAATTACGGAGCCTATAATATCTACTCCCTACCCAATCGGGAAATTCTACGACTTAATTAAACTCGAAGCCCGTACATTCTACTAGAAATCCGTATTTAATATCGTATTTAAACTATTATTACTCAATAACAATAAAGTATACTAATATATAAAAGATAATCCCGTATATAACGTAATTATCTTATCAAAAATCCTATTTTGCACGTTAATATACATTAAAATATAGTTATAATAATATTGCAAACGTCGATTTATATACGACCGGGCGGACGGCTATTTATATACGACCGTAACTTACGTACCGGCAATTTAACGGGTGCCTAATACTCCTAGCAACTCTAATACTCCGGGTAACCCTCTAGCACTCCCGGCAACTCTAGTACTCCTAGCAACCCTCTAGCACTCCCGGCAACTCTAGTACTCCCGGCAAGTCGGCGCACCGGCCACCACCTTTTACATTATCGCCTTCAACCCTACCACCCTTCACCCCACTACCCTTCACCTCAACACCTTCAACTAACAACCACCTCTTTTATCGCTATAACTATCGTACAATACTAAGAAAGGTATAGAATCGTTAATATTAAGCCTTCAAACAACTATACACGTATTTACACATTTTTTATATATTATATTCAATTACGCATTACTTTATAATCGGACTAGCAAAATTAGCGGAATATCCTATGGAAGGTATAAATACTATTACCACTAATAACTACTACTCTAAATCATCCTACTACCTTCTATCTCTTAATACTAATAAAGGAAATCGTAATACTATTTACCGATCGCTAACCTCATTACCAACCTATCAAAGTCTATTACCTAGCCGGCAAACTAGCGACCCCACTAAGAATTTCGGTAATAAACCGACTCCTTCTACCTTAATTACCTTTACTACCTTATACTACCTTTACTAACCGCCTATTTCTTTCTATTTCAATACTAATACCGCCTATTCACAACAAATAAACAATTACAATAATAATAATAATTACGTTATTAACCGCCAGACCTACTAGGATTCCTCTAATAACTAAACCATTAGGAAATTTCTAGCACCTATTAACTCCCTCCCGGCTCCCTCCTAGAAGGGTATAAAATTTAACTCCCCCCGCCTCTCGGTTCTCAAACTCTCTCCTCTACATATCCTTCTCTTCGTCCCCCAACGATAACGACCATTCGCTACCGTAGTAAACGCAATATTAAGGCAGAACGTATCAGTTATTTAGCCGGCGTAAATTCCCCTCCCCTCCCCGCATCCCATCTGACTATTTATTTTACTAATACCTTAACTTGCACAAACCTACCTACATTCTCAATCTCGTTAACGCAACATCCTTACAACATCTATATCCAATATCCATACTATTTCTTAATTTCTTAGATTTTTAGACAACATTTCTACTAATTATCCGTTTTCGTAATAATATATTATATTAAAAGAACCTCTATTCGCACGGGGATAAAACTCTATTCGTACGGGGAAGAATATTTTAACTCAAGTATAATTTAGTCAAAATTAATTATATTCAACCGAAAGTAGTACCAAACTACTCCTTAATTTTTAATAAATTTTATAAAGTAAACCTAGCCCTACCCAATACCACCGTTACCAAAATATTACTTACACAATATTTTTACTTTTAAAATTAAGTCTTTTTCCCCCCTATATTACTTTAAAAGTTCTAGCAACCCTATACCTCTAAAGTAAATACTATAACACTAAGAAAAAAAAGCCAAAAATTACAAACTACCTTAGAGGTCTTTACCTTCTACCGCGGTAAAGAAATTCTTAATTCTAAATTTTCTTCCCCGTACGAATAGAGTTTTATCCCCGTGCGAATAGAGTTTCTCTATATTAAATAACCAAAATCCAATAAAACGTTAACTACGAAAGCAATTAGTACTAGAGTAATAAGATCGATAACTTCTATTAAAATAATAGCTCTCAATTATAATAACAATAATACTTACCTAGCCCACCCTGGGACCGCCTTACCGTTGTGACATGGTTCGCGAACTATTACCTTCGCTCTTTCCCGTGCTGCGGCGAAATATGGTTCCCCTACCGTAACTCACAGACTATCGTTCGCGAACGGTAAGTTTAGGCTATATCTGGCAGGCGCAAAGGAGATTCTCGCCCAGTCACATTTCCTATAGTAGGCGCCTAGTAGGCGACCGCAAACCCAGTTAGGGAGTCGCGACCGACCTACATACAGGTCGGTCGCTCGCACTATCACGTCCCCGACCGCGCGACAGAACTATAGCTAAAAATTTCAATTGGGTATTACCTGCACTACGGTAYAATACAGCTACCGCCCACCCAGCGCACGGTCCACCACCCCGACCCCGAATCCCGCCCTACACCGCCCCCGGCACTGCACTACACCGGCGCACGGTCCTGCGCCGCCGCCCGGCATCCCGGCACTGCACTGCACCCCGGCGGCCGGCGCTACGCGCCGGTTCCGGAAGCGACGGATGCGATTGAATGCCTGTGAATGAATGCCTGTGAATGAATGCCTATAAATAAATGCAGTGCGATTGAATACAGTGCGATTGAGTGCAGTGCGATTGAATACAGTGCGAATGAATACGATCCAGCATCAGACTTCTAATAGCCAGAGGAAGTTCGGAAGAATAGTCTATTATACCCATTCTACGTACGAGCAAAGAGAAATATACCAGTTAAACGTCTATATACATAGACTTCTAGACATTAAATAAGACGAAGTAGAAGAGACGATATAATTGAGACGAGACGGTGTCAAAATATACCGTACCTATCAAAAGAGCTATTAGCGATCAAAGGTATATAAATACAATATTGTAGCTGTACGTACCTTTTCTTACACTACAAACAACACCTATCACACATCCAATCACAAATAATCACGACAATTAGAACAACGAGTTAATTACTACCAAACCAAGTAACTACATCAAGATGATGTCCCAGTTTACCCAGGCCCATTTCGGCTGATAGCCGGCCTTATATCGGTCCTTAAGCTTCGAGATGTCGACAATATATATACGGTCGGTTCGAACAGTTAGAAGGCCAATAATAATAGGCTCGCTAATGTCAACTGCTTTAAAATCGAATAATATAATCGTATTACTTAAAACAACCTTTATCAGCACAAGGAAGATACGGCGTTTATACTTACGGGTCATCTCGTATATAAAGATATAGTCGATACGACCCAAGTCCCCGTCTCGGTAGCGAATATAGTTGCCAATACTGAAAGTATAGCGTTTAAATACCCTATAATATATACTGAATTAGTAACTACACCAATATAATCATACTATAAGACCCCATATCGAGCTTTAAATCCGTAGTTCGGAGCCAGGTCGTAGAGTTGGCTATGGAATTAGTTGTAGTAGTTGTAGAATTCTTAGCCATATATATAATTTAACAGCATTACACTATCTTTACAATAATAATATGGCATAATACAACGGGAGGCAACAATATATCATACAAACGGAAATATAATATTCATACGACGGAAACATAACATATCTACCGCGTCTACGCTAATATTTCCCTACAAATATAATAGGCGGGAAAGGGGTAGAGCGCGGACAAATCCAACGCTAATACAAAGGGTTAATACAAATACAAAATAAACATAAACTTACTCGTCTAAAAAGGACACTTTCTCGCTATAATTAATAATACTAGGGGGAAAGACTACAATGTGTAGTATACTATAATTTAAACTATAAGCCTCGGCAAGAGCTCGACGGAAAATATTTAGCATTAATCTCGATATTACTAATAAGTTATATAGTAAGCTAGTAGCGTTATTAATACTAGAGATTAGGTAGCGGGTTCGTCGTATAACCATTTCTTTAAATTTACCAATTACCGTAGGGCGTATATAGGTATTATCTATAAATAGGTTAATATTTAGCACTTTATCTTCTTCTATAAGGCTAAGGCGAATTTAATCCTCTCGATATAGCAACTTCTCAAATAGACTAGGCGTCTAGCGGGCGATAGTGTTCATCTATCGTATCAAGTCTGGGTCAGACAGGGCGTAAGCGTTCAGTAGCACAAATCGAATAATATAAACAATACGTTCGTACTATAGAATCTATTTTTCGATATCTCGGCCGTTGGTAGTCTCTACCGTCTTTTTAAGTCGTTTATATTCAATTGTTGTTAGTCTATGATTAAACACATCGTCGTTTATTTGCGCCGCTTGGGTTTTGTATATCCAATCTACAACGCGGATCACGTAGGCGGCCCGGCGCCGGGCCGATATTTCGTATAATACCAATAGGGTAAAAATACAATGTAGAGAGTGTAAAATAGTACACTAGTTTCAGGGGTAATTATTAGTGCAATGCAATGCAATTAATAATTTACTTATAATACTTCTTTTCCGCCAGCATATTCAATAACCCTAGTAGACTATACTCCTCGTATATATCTACGTAGTATATACCCAAATGGATATTAGGCCGGAGTGCCTTCTTTATATACTCCTATATACGTTTGGGAAGTTTGGTGGCTTTAGCGGCTGCTTCGGCGGCTACTTCGGCGATTGGAGTAACTTCGTCTTATATATTATCACGGGGTAGAGGCACAGTTAGGGGTAGGGTAAAATATGTATTATTGTGTAGAGGAGGGGAAAGGAGGTATGCGCAGAGGGTTGGCTATATAGGCGAGAGCCCTGGAGCTAGCCCGAGGTTACGTATTTATATACGTAACCGGACGGCATAGCTTTGAGCTATACCGAAGTATTTTAATATATTATAATAGTAATACTTAGCGTTGGGCAAGTTATAGGTAGGATAACCCTATAATACTATCCCCTCTTTCTATTTATTTAGCGAAGAAAAAAAATTTAGTTATATATAGGTACTAATATTATTATTCCCCCTTTTTTAAACATTTAATAATTTCTTTAAAATTTATATTATTATATTTATAAAGCCCTCTTCCTTATATCGGGATAGGGTAGTAGTAATAGTAGTTTCGGCCGATTATTATAAATAGAATAAGCGGCATTAGGGAGGCCCGGGGACGGAGTGGTAGCGTAGTTTAGGGGTGGGATAGCGCTATAAGGGTTCGGGACTATCCGAATCCGAATCCGAATCCGTTTCTAGCTCGGTAAAGTCTATTTATAGCCGGTAATTAGGTTAAGAGCAGACTTCTAATAATATAGGGGCTTAAGGGTAATTGTAATAGAATTTTAAAACCCTTTCCTTATAATTAATAACGTTATTTTTAGGTTCCTATATAAAGGGGTAATCCCCCTTCTATTTAATTTAGTAATATTAGTAACGGTTCTTACCAAATTAAACGTAATCGATTAAACGTTTAAATTTTTATTCAATAACGTTTATACTATTATTTATACGTATTATAACGTAGCTATTATTTATAATAATATCCGAAGAGACATTTTAATTAGGGAGGCTTCGGCCGATTTAATATTAAACTATAGAGATATAGAATATTAGCGAATACTTTATATTAGCCGGGAGGTCGAAGTAAATTCGGTAAGAATTAATTTTAATAACGTAGAAGGGGCCCTCCTAGCAGGGGGAAAGCTTTTAATAGAAGTAGCCGTTTATAAGGTTAGTAATATTAAAGAAGATTAAATCGTCTATTTAATATTTATTTGAATTTATATAGTACTTATTAGCATTAGCCTCGTATCGTTCTTAAGTATAGCAAGTTTATTAGGAAACGAAGTCTTAAATTTTTTAGAAACGGTTGGCGAATTTAATAATTTTATAATATTCTTTTAATTAAATAGGGGAGAGGTTAGGGGGCGGTGGGGAACGAGGTTCGGTACTTATACAAAAGTAATAGTTATAATTAATAAAAAACGGGGAAATACTAATAGAAGAAGAAATAGTGTTATTACTTAAGAATTTTACAAATAATAATTACTTTGCCTAATCTATTTATATTTAATTAATATAGAAATATAAGAATTATTTTATATTTATATTAATACATTCGGTTTAAGTATTAGTTTGAAGGTAGAAGGCGGAATTAAATTTACGTACGATAGAGAGGCGGTTATAGAAGGTAATTTAGAAACGGGAAATAAATTAGGAGTTTTTATTAGATATAATAGTATTAGGTAGGTTATATAAAGAATAAATATAATCGATAAAGCGATCGGCGAATTCCTCCGCTTCGAAGGTAATATAAGGGATATAATACTATATTTTTATTAGCCGGTCTATAACGATAGCAATATAGTAAAAGGTTTGTCCGAAATATTTATTAAGCGGTAGCGGGGTAATATAGTCAATTAAAATATCTTTCTATAGGGTTAGGGAAATAGCAGTAAATTTAAAGAAACTTATAGAATTATATTTAAAAAACTTCGTCTTTACGTATAGGAGGTATCCTTTATAGAAAAGATAAACGTTATAATATATACCCTCCTAAAAGAATTCGTAAACAAATAAATTGTACGTAATATTTTTATTTAGGTGCCCTACGCTAAGCGAATTATATTACCGATTAATTAATTAGAATTAAAACCCCTTATCCTCGGGGTCGATAATAATACAATTATATTACTTTACTACTCCGTTAAGGAGGATATAATATTTAGAGAAGGCGCGGCTAAAGACTTTATAAATTAATAGCGGCTAGCAGCGAAGGGACTTATTTAATAAATAAATTATAAATTCCTATAGAAATAGGGAAGTTTTATAATTAATACAAATAAGGTTATTAGTTAATTAGTTATCGAAGTCGTTAAGGCTAAGGAAGTATAGGTTAAAAGTAGCCGCGGGATTATTAATTTTAAAACAACCTTCTTCGAATTAGGAAAGGTCGAAGAATTATTTCTAACGGGCAGCGAAGCGGTCGTCTTTTACGCCCGTAGGGTAATCGTTAGGCTTGCAATTAAAAGCGTTTGGGCGAAGGTTTTAGGGGTTAGTGTGAAAGCGTGATCCTACGAGAGATAGACTGCAAGACTAGAAGCCACAAATTAAAGTAATATTAAGTGTAAAGAAGGAAAGGGAAGCTGTACGAACGAAGGCATCACGGATCTAGATATATAAGCCAAATCCTGCTACTCGTCGCCGCCTTCCCGATCCGTAAGGTCTATCGATAAGAACATAAACCTCATTCCATCCGATATACCATAGTACCAGGTGCCTAGCACCGGCACCCCATTACCCAGTAGCTAATCCTCTAGGAGCCTATCCAGCTATACTATAATATTACCCCCCCCTCGGAAAAAAGGCTCAGCCTTAGAGCCGAAAAAAAGAAATAAAATAAAAGGTAATTACTAATTATATAAAAGAATAAATACTTATATAAATCTATCGCAACGGTTGGTCCAATCTATTATATTATACTGAAAATTCAATATAAGATAAAAGCAAAGAACTCCGTACTAAACATTACAACCAAATAACAATCTAGTTACCGTATATAAAAAAAAGATATAAAAAAAAATTCTCCCTAATTAGGTTCGAATAGACCGCTTTCCTAATAGAGGATAAATATCTCGGGCTCTAATATACTCTCATTATTAGAATAGGCTATTACGCTATACCGCTACACTATATAACCTTTACTATAATTTATATTAATAATTCAACGGTATTCGTTTATCTATCGCTTCCGTATCGAGCGCTTTAATACCTTACCCTTTAATAACTCCTCCGCTAATAAATTATCCTCTTTATAATCTTTTACAATTATTCTATTGCCTATTGCCTTCAACTACAAAGGTAATCTTTTGGGCGGTCCCAATTTATTTAAGTAATTATTATAATACTTTTTCAATATAGCCGCCGCATTCTTAAATCCACTAGCGTCGTACTATATTAGGTCTAGGTCCTATCCTTTCTAATTTACTTAATACTTTAGATAGCCATTAATAAGTCTATAGGTTATAATTTCCTCTACTTCCTACTCCTCTTTATCGTTAATAATCTCTCCTCCTAAGTTTTCGTTAGCTTAGTTAGGCAATAGATTGCCGGAATCCTTCCTCAATCGGTCAACGTAGAATACTTTCGAACCTCGCCAAATTAACGGAACCTCCAATTCGTACGAATATCCAACCATTACTACAATTTTATAGGGTATACAAATTAATAGGAAATCAAACTTATTATTAGGCCTATCGGTAGACTAGGTCTTCTTTATAATAAAAACCTTATTATTAATACTAAAATCCGGTTTACAACGATATCAGTTCGCTTACTTCGTCTACCGTTCCTATATTTTATAAATTGTATCCCTAGCTATAGATTATATCACGGGGCGAGAGGGCACCGTTGGGGGTAGGGTAAGATATGCGTTGTTGTACGAAGGAGAGGAAAGGAAGTGTGCGTAGAGGACTGGCTATATGGGCGAGAGCCCAGACAGGCCAGTCCGTGCGCGCGCACGTGAGACTATACGTGACGGGACATATGACCAGTGCGAGTGTATAGTTCTAGGCTATGGCATGAAGCTCTGGTATAATATATGTACGGTTAGTGTAGTACAACTATATTATAGGTTAACCCTATAATACTATCCTCCCTTAAAAGAAGTTCGTAGAGTTGAAAAATCTATATATACGTATAATAATAGACCTATTCCTTTATAAACTATTATAATCCACGAACTACGTTGGCGGTAACTTTCCTAATTATATGTCTATTAACCGTCGTATAACCTTCCTAAATATTAAATACAACTTATCTTCTACATCCTTACTAATCGTCGTATCCATCGTAACTACTATAACCGTATTTAGGAGTAGCCTCGTTATATTGATTACGGAGGCCGTCTCCCGTTGGAAGTGCGCGGAGCGGCGCCGAAGGGGCTCCGATATTAGAATAGGCGCGGGGGCGGTTGGAAAGTCGGGGGCGAACCGGTGGAGGAGGTTCTAAACCTCTAGTAGGATAGGCTTATTTAGGTTCTCGTAGTAGAATTATTATAGGCGGTACTTATAATTAATAATATTACCGATAGGTTCTTAAGTAGGGTCGCTAGTCTTTTATTTAACGTAGTAATGTTAGTATAAATTACCTCTAAACTAGGTATAGTCGATGAATTTCTCGAAATTCTATTCCTCGTATTCCTTTTAATTATCTATTCGGATTATTACCCTCCTATTATTAGCCTTGATATTAATCGAGGTATTCTAGCCGGGCAGTCCCTTACTAGATTACGGTTATATTATAGAGATGTAGAAGATTAGTAAATATTTTATATTAGTAGGTAGGGCGAGGTAAACTGTATAAGATTCGGTTCGGACGATTTTAAAGGGGCCTTTCTACCGGAGGGAGAATTTAGCGTATAAGCGATTGCTAGCGAGGTTAGTTATATTTAGTAGGATTATATTACTAGCGTAATATTTAGGCGAATCGACGCATTTCTTATTAGCGTTGTCCTCGTATTATATTTATATACGCTGTAATTATTAGATTGCGAAGTCCTAAATCTTTTAAAAGCGATCCGCTAGTTCGTTGGCTTTGTAATATTCTTTAAATTAAGCCGGTAATAGGTTTGGCGGCGGCGGGGTATAGGGTTCGGTATTTATATAAGGGTAATGGCCGTAGTTGGTAAAGAACGGTAAGATTCTTGTTAATGATGAGATAGTATTATTGTTAGCGAATTCCGCGAGTATTAATTATTTTGCTTAGTCCGTTTGTATTTAATTAATATAGAGCTTTAAGAATTGCTTTATTTCTACGTTAATACGTTCTATTTAGGCGTTAATTTGTAAGTAGAAAGTGGAGGTTAATTTACGAATAATGGATAGTTTTTTATAGAGGGTAGATTAGAAACGTAATATAAATTGGGTGCTTCTATTGGATAGGATATTATTTAATAGGCTGTAAATTGAGTAGATGCGGTCGATGAAACGGTCGATTAATTCTTCGGCTTCGAGGGTTATAATTGTAATATAGTAATATATCTTTATAAAGTGGTTAATAATAACGGCGACGTATTTAAAAGTTTAGCCTAGGTGGGTGCTTACTAGTAGCGGGGTAATATAATTAATAGAAATATCCTTCTAGGGTATTAGAAAGATAGCTATAGGTTTAAAGTAACCAATAGAGCCGCGCTTTAAAGATTTGGTTTTTACATATAGGAGGTAGCCTTTGTAGAAAAGTTTTATATTATTGTATATCCCCTCCTAATAGAAGTTACGTTGTAGAAGTTCGTACGTAGCGTTATAATTAGAGTGGCCCGCGCCGGGGGTATTATATTATTGGCTAATTAATTGGAATTAGAGGTTCTTATTATAGGGATTGATAATAATTTTATCCCGCTACTTTATAATACTATTAATTATATAATATTTCGAAAAGGCTTTGTAGAAGATTTTCTTAATAATTGACGGCTATTACTATTAGGATTCGTTTATTAAGTAGGATATTAGTTCTTATAAGAAGACGGAGGTTTCGTAGTTCGTACGGATTAGGTCGTCGGTAGATTTAGTATTGAGGTTTTCTTAGTTTAATAAATATAATAAGAAGTTGGCGGCGGGGTCGTTAGATTCGAAATAGCTTTCTTCAAATTACGCGGGATTTAGTAGAGCCCTCTTACATACGATTAAGCAATCGTTTTCCTCGCCGTCTAATCGGTCGTTAGGTTTGCGATTTAGGGTATTAAATTGTAAGTTCTTTAAGCCGGGGGTATATTTAATTAAAAAATTGAAGCGAAATAGGAATTGAAATTAGTGTATATATCGTTGGGTAAATTGTTTATTAGTTATAAAAGTTTATAGATTCTTATAATCGGTTAGGATATCGAACGGCTACTAGGCTCTTTCGAATTCTAGCCTCTACTCCTCTAAGGCTTTAATAATAGCTAATAATTTTTTATTATAAATATTATAGTTATATTCTTACAAAATATATTTAGCCGAGAAGTAAGCTACGGAGTAGAGAATACCGTCGTTATTAAATTGTGAGAGGGTGCCGCCGGCGGCCTAATTAGAAATATTTGTCTTAACAATAGTCTTCTTAGTCTAATTATAGATTTTTAGAACGGGGCCCTCCGTAAAGGCCTTCTTAAGAAATTCGAATATCTTTTAATGGTTAGTATTCTAAGTCTAAACTATATTTTTCTTTATAAGTTCGTAAAGTAGGGTCGCTATAGTCGAAAAATCTTTGATAAATCGTTAGTAGAAGTTTACGAACTTTAAGAAGGATTGTAGAAACTTCTTCGATTTTAAGGCCTATTATTCCGTAATTGCTTTAACTTTTTCTAAATTTATTTCGATGCCTCCCGGGGTAATAATTAATCCTAAGTATTTTATATATATTATATAGAATTCGTATTTATTAATATTAATATTAAGGCCCGCCTTGGTAAGCCTATTAAAGACGTTATTAACGTACCGCTTATAATTTCGTACGTTATTTGAATAAATAAGGACGTTATCGAGGTATACGGTCGTATAAATATTAAGGATATTGTAAAGGATATTATTAATATAATTCTAGAAAGCCCCGGAGGCGCCTTATAAGCTAAAAGGAACGACTAAGGATTTAAATAAACCAAACCGTATTATAAAGGCGGTTAGCTATTCGTAGCTTTACTTAATACGAATCCTATTGAAAGCTACGATAATATTGAGCTTAGTAAAGATTTTAGCGCGGTAAATTGTATTTAAAGTCTCTTTAATAAATAGGAATAGGTAGCGGGATTTAAGAATTATATTATTAATACCTTTATAGTCGATGTAAATACGGACTCCGCTACCGGGCTTCTTAATAAATAAGACTAGTATTAAGGCCTCGGATTGCAATAGCCTAATGAATTTTTTGGTTAAATTGTTATTAATCTATTTCTTAATAACATTTAATTCGTTGGGGTTAAAGGGGCGGCCTTGCGACGCTAGGGGGGTGGCTCCCGGATAGAATTCGAATTTAAAATTATAAAAATAGTTAGGGGGAAGAACTTTAGTACCCTCTTATTTGAAAGTATTAATATAGTACTAATATTACTTAGGGAGTTTAGTTTAGATTTGAGCGTCGGTCTTTGGGGGTTTGTCGGCCTTCTCGTGGAATTTAGTAACGTCTTTAGAAGTAATTTTACTAATATTAATGCCGTTGGCCGCAAAGTATTCGTTAATAGCTTCTTCGTAACGTGGGAAATTATTATTGGTACCGTTGATTTATATAGAGTTGGCGACCTTTATAATTTATAGAGCTATTATATCTCCCTTCCCTATTAAAGTATTAATTTAATAGTAGTAATTACTATTAAAGAACTTCTTATATTTATGATTTTGGCTTAATAATACCTCCTTAATTATTTCCGGCGTTAAATTATCGTTTACACTCCTAAGATTTAGGACGCCTCTTTCTTCCTCTACTATCCTATCCTCCTCAATTATCTTTTTAATATCCTCCTCTATATTGGCTCTAATTATATAGATAATACAGAATTTATATATTTCGGCCAACTAATTAAAGCTTACTGCGGAAAGTTCCTTAATATCGTTGGAATTGATGGGACCGCCGGGGATATTATAGAGACAGATTAGAACCCGGTAGTCTATAATTCGAACGCAGACTCTTTTAACGATACGGTAGAGGATTAGGACTATACAGGGGTTTCAGGATTCCATTGGGAGAATTAAGAATATAATAGCCTTGCCTCTTATAATTTTACCGAATAAAGTTGTACTTAGTCGGTTAACTATACGATTCTTAAATTAGTTAAACCTTTAATAGGCGGCCCTCTTTATAATCGTAGAGATAGATAGGCGGTTAGCGGACTTTGTTTGTAGCGGCTACGGTAGTTCTAGTTCCCCTTTATTAGGTACCTCTTTATAAGAAGGCTTCCTATATATAGGGCGTATACCGGGCGCGTCGGGATAAGGCGCAAAGAGATGTCGATTTGCTAAAGGGGTATAACGGTTGGCGGTTCTATAAGGGAAATAGCTGTATTATTTATAGGCGGGGCTAAAATAAAGAGAATCGTTAGGTTAGTCGATATTAGGGGCGTAGTATATTAGTTAAGGGTGGCCGAGAATGACGGGGTTGTTTTCGGCGAGGTTGTGGATAAATAGGTCGATAATTTTATAGTAAACGCTTGCCTATATTATTAATTTAGAGAAGTAGGTAATATTACCCTTCGCCTAACTATTAGCGAAGTATAATAGTTTGGGGATTAGTAATTTAAAAAAGGGAAGTCGATATTAAAAAATAAAACGATAGTTAATAAAATTAAGAGCGGTGTAGCCGTTGTTAACGAGAGTAGAATAATATAATTTATGCGGTTTATAGGATAGGTGGATAGAAAGATTTAATGAATTAGGGTATTTATAACGGCTATTTATTAAAGATTTATTTATTTTAATAATATTTAGCTATATAGGGATAGGCCCCTATCTTCCTCCTCTTTATTTTATAAATTAATACTTCTAAGCGCAATTTAGTTAGGAGGCTATATATTTCCTTAATTTTAAACGAAATTATTTTCGTTACTTATAACGGGGTTAATAAAATTAGGCTAGTAGACGGGGACCGGGTGGTAGTAACCGCTAGGGCCGGGGGTACCGGGAACTGGAGCGCTTATATTTATAGGGGGAATAATGCCTATAATATTAATTTAATAGCCGCCGCCGTAATTGGGACGCTATTAGCCGTAACCGTATTAACCTTGGGCCGGCTATTGCTATTAGCCGCTATTATTATTACTACTATTATTATTATTAGCGTTATTATTATTACTATTACTATTCTTATTTTTACCTTTATTCTTATTACGGGGTTTAACTTCCTTCTTAAAATTAATGCGAGAGCGGCATTCGGCCGAATAATAGCTTTTTTTACTATAGCGAATATATATTCCGTTCTTTATACGGAATTTAAAAATATTATTATTGATAATACGAGAGATTTAGACGTTGGAAGCGGATATAGCGTTAAGGTCTATAGTATTGCCGCCTTAATTAACGGTCGGTTCCGAAGCGGAGGTGCCGGTAGCAGATATATTAATACCGGTCTTATAGAAAGGGTTAACGTTCTTTATACGCTAATCGTTATCTTCTAAATATTTAATTAGATTATAAATTATTATAAACTATTCGTTATATTTATTATTAGCGGGCTAAATATTCTAATAGGCGAAGGCAGTACGGATACAATTATTAATCTTTTAGCGAAGGTAATAAATTTTTATATTATCGTCGAAATTGTATTTATTAATAAGGAGAGTAAAACGTTCCTTAAAGTCCTGCTACTTTATATTTTTGGCTATTTTTAACTCTTCTAATTCGTAATACAATTCTACGATAACGTCGATACTATTATATTTTATATTGAATTCGTTAAATAGTTTGAGAGTAGTATCCTATTTAGCGGATTCGTTAGTAAGAGCTTTATTAAATTCGGTCTCGATAGTTTTAAAGGGAGGGCCTTCAATAGAGCGGGCAATTAGGGAGAATTTAGTATATTCGTTGATAAAAATTTTAAGTTCGTCCGCTTACGTAAATTTAATACGAAGACGTTAAGTGCAATATTTAGTAATACGTTCGATATTAATACTTTTACTATTGAAAGTAAGGGATATAACGATATATAATACCGATTTATAGCCGCTATTATTATTTATAGTATTGTCTTTGCTATTAGGATTATCGTTATTAGGAGGGTTATTAGGAGGGTCGTTAGGAAGGTCGCTAGGGGGAGTAGGAATAATATAACGTTTACGAATATCGTTAATAACCTTTTAATACTTCTCTATTTATTTCTTATATATTTCCTTTAATTTAATATAGAAATCTTTAAACTCTTCCCGAAGCGCGGCGATATCGGTATTAAAAGTACTAATTTAATTTTAATAAGAGGTATAGATCGTTTAGATTTCGGTGGCGTACGAAGCTTAGAGAATATTAATTAGGTTATAGTAGGAATTGCGGATAATTTCTAATTTATTATTATAAAAGGTTTAGAGAGTAGAGAATTAACTATTATAATTTTATACTTTAAAAATAATTTATATTTAAAGGGTAATAATATTACTATTATAACGAATAAAGTCGTATTATATTAATTCGAATTCCTCCTTTACTTCGCGGACTTAGGATTTAATTATAACGACGTCGTTACGGAAGAGACGATAAAGGGCCGCGAAGACCGCTTAGAAAATTGGAAATTAGGTAAAGTTAAAAGCGTATTTTATAAAGATAGCGATAGGAAGTTTAACCGTTTAATTATTAAAGCCTTTAAGTATTTAGGCTAGAATAGAGAATTACTTTTAATATTCCGGGTCGATAGCCGCGAGGGTACTAATTACAGTAATTATAAGGAAATTGTTAATTACTGGGGGAGGGTATAGGAAAGCGTTATTAAATATTAATCGCTAAATTAATACGCTAAATAGGTATAAGGGGAAAAAAGAGTACGAATTGTTTAATAGCGGGCTCGGCTTGGTAATTATTTGGTTCGGTTAGCTAGGATTGCGACAACGAAGGTCTTGATCGTATAGGGACGAGTCTTAATTAATTAATTAATACGATTTAAATGCGATTAATCTTCCTCTACTAAATAATAAGCGCGCGCAACGTAATAGTTAGGTACAATAAATTATTATAGGGCGAGAGGGTATTATTAGGGGTAGGGTAAAATATACGTTATTATACGAAAGAGAGGAAAGGAAGTGTGCGTGGAGGACTGGCTATATAGGCGAGAGCCCAAACAGGCCAGTCCGTGCGCGCGTACGTGAGACTGCACGTGACGGGACATGTGACCAGTGCGAGTGCATGGCTCTGGGCCATAGCACGAAGCTCTGGCATGATACATGTGCGGTCAGTGCAGTGCAACCACATCATAGGCTAACCCTGTGATAGATTATACCCAATCCAATCTCTAAATTATCTACTTAGCTTCTTCCTAAAACAATTTCTCCTTTAGGGTCGTCTCTTAATTATTAATTTCTATCGCTCTAATCCAATCGATCGTAGGAATTACTCTTTCGTATCTAAATACTACCTCGCATAGCGACATACCATCTAGACTTTCATAGGGTAACGTTCCTTAAATAAAATCTAGTATTAGGATCAATTCTAACCAATTATCTTAATTATAGGAAAGGTAAAGTCTTAGCCGCTAATCGATATACTAATTTATAATTTCCGCTTACCCGGCTATTTAAGAATAATCGGCGCTACTAAGCTTCTATTTAATTCGTAGTAATCGGGCCAATTCCTAAATAAACTTTAAGACGAATTAGGGACCTTTATTATTCGTAACGTCTTAAGGGAGGCCTAGGATTCGGTATAGTCCTTTATAATATAGTAAAGCTACCTTCTTACTTATAACCGTATCTTTATATAATATATACTATAATAGTTTTAAAAAGCGGTCGATAACTACCAATACATTATTATACCCTTTATTATCCTTAGGTATAAATTTGAAATCGATTACAATTAATTACTATACCCGGTAATTAGGCTAGAGAAGTATCGTCTTTAGTAAATTAGGCGTTTTATCTCTTAGGATTTTCGAAGAGCAATAAGTCTAATAATTATTAATATAACGGTCTACGTCCGCTACTATTCCCGGCTACTAATACTATAAATTAATAATTTATTTTATTTTATTCTTCCCCGGGTAGGCCGTTAGTAATATATCGTAATTTTCCCTTATAATCCGGGTCCTCAAATTATCGTCTTCCGGGACGATAAGCTTACTATTATATAAAATTAGACTTTATATAATTAATAAATATAAATCCTTTTCTAATTTATTTATTGCGTCGGTATTAACTTTTACCCGATAAATAGAAATAGATTCCACTATCCGATTTACGTAAAATACTTATTCGATTAATAATTAGGTTTTGAAGTAATACTCTTCCTCCTCGGCCTCTACTAGCGCTACTTCTACTATTTCTTATATATATAATTAGAGGAAGAGAGCCGTTAACTCTACAATTAGAATATCTTTTTTATCGCCCGCGTAAACAAATACGCCGTCTTATAGCTTTAGGAAACGGAGGGTTCGTTAGTCTTTTCGTCTCTCAATTATTGTTTTTACGTCTTCTATTTTTTATAATAACGTATTTACCGCTATATTATCCTTCCCTAGTCGGTATAGTATCCTAAAGTTGTATTTAGATAGGAGTTCTGCCCATCCTGCCTGTCTGGAGTTTAGTAGTTTCTTCGTAGAGAAGTATTCCAATGCTTAGTCTTTCCTTATCAAGTTATTTAATGGCCTCGCGATTCGCCCAAACTCTTTGACGAATTTCCTATAGAAATTGCAGAACCCTATAAAGGCTTGTACGCCCTTAAAATTGTAGGGTATAATCTAGTCCCGTACAGCTAAAATCTTTTCCGGGTCTACCGCTACCCCGTCTATATTAATAATAAATCCTAAAAACTTTATTTTTATTACGTAGAATTCGTATTTCTCGATATCGGTTTATAGACCGGCGGCCCGAAGGCGGCTTAAGACCGTCTTAACGTACCATTTATAATCTTTAAAATTGTTGGAGAAAATAAGGATATTATTTATATATATACTATAAAAATTCTAGCATCCTATTAAAGTATCGTTAATAAGCCTCTAGAAGGCTAAAGGCCTATTATAAAAATTAAAGGGTAAAACATTATATTTATAAACCCCGAATCCCGTTCTAAACGTCGTAAGGTCTTTATATCCCAGTACTATACGTATATAATAAAATACCTATTTAATATCGATTTTAATAAATATTTTAATTTCGCTAATACGGGCTAGCGTTACTTCAATAAGAGGGAGAGGGTATCGGTCCTTTTTTAAAATTGCATTTAATTTTCAATAATTAATATAGAACCTTAGGCCGCCGTTCGCCTTCGGGACGAATAGTATTAGCGCTACCTATAGTACTAAACTAGCCTCTATAAATCCTTTTCAAAGGTTTTTTATAATATATTTCCAATACTCCTCGAACTTTCGAAGTATTATTCTATATAGGGGGTTGATACTTAATTCCTCCAGACGGTGGCGTTCTTTAAATTTAATTTTATAATCTATATTAGGTTTATATTCAGAAAGGGTATTAGAATCGGCCTTACTAAATACTTCCAATTCCTCTAGTAAGTAGTAGTCGGCCGGTACTTTTATTAATACTACGGCTATATTATTTACTATATCCTTAAAGGTAATATCCGTACGCTTACTCTTTATTACTTTAATAATTCTATTAATCTCATATAAATTCGTTACTTCCGGTTAGGCCTTATTCTTTTTAATATAATATTCGAAGATAATAGTATTAACAATAACTAAATCAATAAGACGTACTCTAATCTAACTCTATTAATATTCCAATCGGTAAAATCCTTAAAAATTATTTAGTAGAAAGGGTTTAGGGAGGGGTTCTTCTTTAATTTTCTAAGGTAAAAGTAACTACTTTCTATTATTATATAATTTTCTCTCTATTTAGTATAGGGCTTTTATATATACTAACGCTAATAGGGATTTCGATAATTTAATTTATAGAATTTCTATTAATTAGTAATCTAATACCTCCTCTTCGGGTAGGTCTTTACCTACCGCTATATCTACCTTATCTAATTCGGCCGCCAATTCTTATATTTTTAACTATATTACTTTACTGTCCCGGCATCGCTTATCCTCCTTCTCTATCGCCTTTTCCCAATTAACCACATTTTATTAGAAGGTTAAGTCTACTTTAGGTTCGATAGGTTTATCTATTAAGATATTCTTTATATCCTTTACTAATAGTAAAATATTATTAGGAAAGATTAGTTTCCCGGTACAATAATCAGGGAGCACATTGTTCTTAACTAACTACATTTTCCCTAAAATTATATCTTTCTTTAATTTAGGTAATACTAATATTTATTATTTATTATACTAGAAGCCTTAAATTTATATAGCCCCTTATATCGTCCTATTAATTTAGTCGGGCTATGACTTTTTATATAATATAATATAGCCCGGGGAGAAATCTTTATATCGGTCTAAGCCTAATTTCTTTAATTTTGTATTAAATCTTTTATTTACGAGAATATAAGTATTTGCTCCTATATTAACGAGTATACAGTATATAGTAATAGATAGTCTATTATTAATTATAGTATATTTAATAAGAAATTATTTATTACTTCCTAAATATTTATTTAAATTAAAATTTGGGTAAATTTTATTTATTTACTATATTTCGACGTCTTTCCCTTTTATATTACTAATTAATAATTCTCCTAGGGTGGAGACTCTTCCTTAGGACTTTAGTTTTCCGAATCGGGGTCGGTATTAGAACTAGAATCCCTATCGGTAGTCTCTTATTCGTTTTTAGCTATATCCTTTAAGTTATTAGCCGTTTCCGTTAGGATCTTTAATTAAGGGCCCTAAATCTAATCGGTAATAATATTAAATTTAGTTTTTAAAACGTTAATAGAAGAGATTTTAGCTTTTTCGGGGCAAATTATAAATTAATAGCCGACTTGCCGATAATTAAAATAACGATTCTTAATATTTAATTTCTTTATTTCTTCGAAAGTAGGGCGTTAATACTTAGGGGTGAAAGGTTTGGAAGGTTTCGTATTAATTCTAATATCCCGGGGTACCGACCTCCTATCCTTTAGCTTCCATTCCTCTCAACGAATACTAGGGTCTAAAAATTAAAGGAGCCGAATATAGGATTCAAAACCTTTATTAGGGTTAAAATAAATAGTTTCAACCAGAACCCTAAACTCTCAAATTACTTTGTAGCGAAGGTTGTGTTTCTATATCTCTTTAGGGATATAATATTATTTAACTAGTCGGACGAATATAGTCTTAAAGTCTTAGAATTTGTCGGAAGCTTTTATTTTAAGCTTTTTATATTCGAAGATAGCCTTTTCGTTAGCCCTGTAATTATAATAATTATTCTATAATTATTTTAGAAGTTCGTCGACAGTTATAATATATTCGGGATAGTCTAATTCGAAGTATAGTAGTATATTATTTACGATTATACCTCTTAAGCAAAGTATTACCTCTCCGATACGAATAGTTTTATTATTAAAATAGTCGGCGTTCTATTATAATTTATTCTTTATTTAAAAGATTTAAACGTCGGAGACTTTATTACTCTTATTATTATTAAATATTAATACGTCGGGAACTTTGTATAAACGTTTTATTCTACGTTAATATAAGAAAATAGGTCCTATTAGCGTATAACCCTAATTTCCCCGTATTAACGGAATAATAAACCGCCGCTTCGGCAATCGGACGCCGCCGTCGTCGTCGCCGTTATCGTCCGTAGGCTCGTCGTTACTATCGTTAAAGTTATCGTCGGGAGGATCGTTATATAAATAGAAACAGGTAGTATATATTTTACGTTTAGTACTAAGCGGGAATATCTCGGGAAGCCGCTCTATAATTTTAATTACCGGTTTCGTATTAAATATCGACCTAAATAGCCTAATTATAATTTCGCATAGCTCCCCTTCGTTGTAAACGTCCTCTATTATAATACATTTAATATCTAACTACTTTTTAAGCGGGGGTATAGGAGGGAGGTATATTAGGGAAGCAACCGTTTAAGTAAGTAGGCGATTCTAACTATCAAACTCTTCGAAGCAGTCGAGAATCTATTAATCAATAACAATTAATTTAACTACTACCTCTTTTACGAATATTTATAACTTCTTATTATTCTTAAATTAAGTAATCTAATCGTTAACTATACCGAATTCGTTATAAATTATTATAAAATTAGCATTAATTATTACAAAATTATTCTCGGTTACAATAAAACTACCAGTTAGAATACTATTTTCCTTAATTAATCTACTTACCTCCTTCGCAAAATAAATTACCTAGGTATTAAATTATTTAATATCTTTATTAATAATATTAAAAACATTGGCCAAATTTTATATAAGGCTATATATAGCCTTATTAAATATAAAACGGGAACGGACCTCCTAAAATATAGCCTCTAAATCGGCCGTATATACTTTATAGAAAAAGTCCGCCCTAATAGTTTCGTCCAAAATATCGAGACCCTCTTTTCTAAAGGTTAGAGAATCTATAGCGGCTTTTAATATAGGGTTAAAAATAAATATATTAGCGCCGTCGTTAAAATCCTTTTAAACCTCGTATATCGCTTCGATACGTCGATAAATATTTCTAGTAATCTCTTCCGGTATTATTTAGTAGGGAGGAAATTTAGTATAAAAATAAATCCTTCTAAAATAGTTATTAATATAGTCTAATAAAGTAGCCGCTAAAGATTCCTAGCCTAAATAGGTACCTATAATAGTAATTTCTACTTCATCCTTAGTAAGTACTCCAAATTCTTTATTAGCCTAGATATAAATCTTTATATTAGGTATATTATAACCGGCCTTCTTTACGTAAATATAGCGGAAGTTTTAGTCGGGGTCCGTTATTATCTTCTTTTTAAAGAGGAAATTATTAAACTTCTATAGGAATATAGATTTAAAGGTAGTAAATATTAATACGGGCGTTTTAATAGTCGGTATACGTTTAATTATATCTATATTGGGGGGAGGGGGAGGAGGAGCGGGAAGCTTCTCCTTCTCCTTACCCTTTATCTATCGTTTGAATTAAATAGCGCGTAGGGTTATTTTAAACGCTATATTATTATTATAACTAGAATTGCTACAGGTTGGCGATATAGTAGCCAATCCCCGTTTAGAGGGGGGAAGGTACGGCGGGGGTTTAATAGGGGAGGCTTCGCCGGGTCTCTTCTATAGATTTTCTTAAGGTCGAATTTGAACTTAGGAATAAGGGGTATTATTAATATCCGACAATTAGGATTGTCCTTCGGTAAAGTTTTCCTCCGGATCTATTATAAGGGGGTCTAGGGAAGAAGGTATACGATAATAATCCTTAATAGGATTAGGGTTCTTAATGAGAGGGCTGCTATATTAGTTTTAATTATTAGGATATTAAATATTTCGGGCGTCGGATATCGTATAATTAATTTAATTTAAGGCGGAGACGGGGGGGTAAAGTATTTACTTTATCGATACCTCTTCAATTATATAATAATTATTATAAAACTTAGTAATCCTTTTCAATAAATAATTACGGACGGGGATAACTAGAAGTGTCCAAATTAAATTAGAAGAAGCTAATTACTCGGTGCTAAGCTAGGTAGGATATTATAACGCCGTCCCCGGTTAATAAAAGGATGATACTTAATATTATATAAAAGTATAATCCTACGAGAAATAGACTATAAGACTAGAAGCTACAAATTAAAGTAATATTAAATATAAAGAAAGAAAGGGAAGCTATACGAACGAAGGCATTACGGATCTAGACATATAAGCTAGATCCTACCACTCGTCGCCGCCTTCCCGATCCGTAAAGTCTATCGATAAGAACATAAGCCTCATTCCATCCGATGTACCATAGCACCAGGTGCCTAGCACCGGCACCCCATTACCCAGTGGCCAGTCCTCTAGGAGCCTGTCCAGCCATGCCATGACAGTTAGGAGTATAGCGGATTAGGAAATTAAACTATAAGAGGAATTAGGATTAGCGTATATATTATTAAGTAAATTACTTATTTATTATAAAAGTAATAAGATTCTTATAGTCGCTAAGGATTTTAAAAGGGATTTAAGCGCCTTCGAATTTAGGGCGCTACTCTTTAAAGGCTTTAATAATAATAAAGAATTCTTTATTATAAATATTATAATTATATTCTTATACGCTATATTTAATTAAAAAGTAGGCAATAAGGTGTAAAATACTTTCGTTATCGTATTAAGAGAGTATACCGCCTATAATTTAATTTAAAATATCCGTTTCTATTACAGTCTTTTTAATTTAATTATAAATTTTAAAAACGGGGCCGCTTATAAAAACCTATTTAAAGGAGTCGAACGTAGCCTAATAGCGGTCGGTCTAAATCTATAATACGTTTTTTATAGTTAATTCGTAGAGGGGAGCTACGATTAAAGAGAAAGAGTATATAAACCGACGGTAGAAGTTTACAAAGCCGAAGAAAAATTATAAAGATTTCTTAAATTTTAAAACCTATTATTTAACAATTGCTTTAACCTTCTCTAGGTTTATTTCGATACTACTTAATATAATAATAAACTTTAAATACTTAGTACACTTAATATAGAATTCGTATTTATTAATATTTACATTAAGGTCCGCTTTTATTAATCGGTCGAGAATATTGTTAACGTAGCGTTCGTAATCCTATTCATTATTTAAGTAAATAAGGACATTATTAAAGTAAACAATAATATAAATATTAAATATATTATAAAAGATATTATTAATATAGTTTTAGAAAGCGTTAAGGGCGCCTTAAAGGCCGAAGGGGACGACGAAATTCTCGAAGAGACTAAAGCGGGTAATAAAAGTAGTAAATTATTCGTAGCCTTCCTTTATACGAATATAATTGAAAGTAGCGATAATATTAAGTTTAATAAAAATTTTAGCGTAGTAAATAGCGTCGAATATTTCCTTAATTAAAGGAAGGGGGTAGCGAAATTTAAATATAATATTATTAATACTACGGTAATCAATATAAATATAGATTCCGCCTCCCGGTTTCTTAATAAGGAGGATTAGGGAAGAGGCTTAGGATTAAGAAGGCCGAATAAATTTCTTTTAGAAATTATCGTCGATTTATCGTTTAATAATATTAAATTCGTCCGGGTTAAAAGCGCGGCCGCGTACTACGGGCGCCTCTATTCTAAATTTGAATTCGATTTTAAAATTATAAGTACGGTTAGGGGGGAATATTTTAGCCGTAGTTTGGCAGAAGGTATTCGTATAGTACTAGTACTAATTAGGGAGTTTGGTCCGGATTTAATCGTCGGTTTTATAGGGTTTATCCGCCTTTTTATAGAAAGTATTAGCGTCTTCGGAAATAATTTTATTGAGGGCGATACTATTAATTATAAAGTATTTATTAATAACCCCTTTATATTTAATAAAATCCCTATTCGTATTATTAAGGGGGATAGAATTTAAAATTCGGGTAATACGGAGGGCTATTTCTATACCTTAACTTACGAGGGCGTCGATTTACAGGTAGAAGTTAAAACCGAAAAGTTTCTTATATTATTAGCCGTAACCGAAGAGGATTTATTCAATAATTTAAATTATTAATTCATTATTAAAAGTAGAAGGTTCTAATTTATTAAGATTATCCTCCGCTTATTCTTTATTGCGTATATATTTAATATTTTCTTTTATATTAACCTAGGTTATTCGGATAATTTAAAATTTGAGGCGGTTAATAAATTCGAAAAAGTTAGGCGCTAAGAATTCTTTAATATCTTCGGAATCGATAAGGTTATAAAGAAAGGAAGGAAGGCGAGGGAGAGCGAAGGAGGCTATCGAAAATATAAATACTTAGCCCGGGTTTACGAAGGTACGACCGATAGGCCTAAAATTAAACCGGTTAATAACCTATTTAAAGCGGCGGCGAAAAATTTATTAAATTAAGGAAATTACGGAAATATAGTATAGTATTATAAAGGCCGGGTCGGGGTTTATAATTAAAATCGGGGGAGGGTCTGTATTTAAGGCTAAAGGAATAAACTCTACATTTAGGAGGGGCTCCGTAGTTAAAAGGGTTCGAATAATAATTTCGGTTAGCGAAGGGGGGTAGGAATCGCCTTCGTTTTTAGTATTTTTAATTATAAGAATATAATACGTTACTATATTAACTTTTATTACCTTTAAATTAAAGAGTTAGAAAATAATTTATAAGGACAGGGCGCAGTATAAATTTTAATATAAACCGGTTAATAAATAGCTATAGGCTTTATAAGCGGAAGTAAAGGAGAGGGTATTAAAGGGCTACAAAATCGTTAGCGAATAATAAGCGAATTAAAGGTAGCCGAAGATAATTAAGTTATTAGGGGCGAGGTTATAAATAAAGAGATTAATAATTTTATAATATAGGCTTACCTATATAGTAAACCGGGAGAAGTAAGTAATATTACTACCTTTTACTTCCCTCCTATTAATAAAGTAAAGGATTTTAGGGGTAGTAAGGCGGTAAATTAGTAAATAGTAGCAGTAAATAAAGGAATAATTAATAAAATTAAAAATAGTATAGCCGCTATCGATAAAAGCGGAGTAATATAATTTATATAGCCCGTTAGAAAAGTAAATAGAAAGGTTTAAAATATTTAATTATTTATAATAGTTATTTAAGGAAGACTTATTTATTTTTATAATATTAAGCGGTATAAGGACGTCTCCTTTTCTTCCTATAAATTTAGGTTTCTACGTACGATTTAATAAGGAGGCTATATATTTCTTTAATTAATAACTCCTTATTTATTACCTAAAAGGGGGCCTACAAAACCTTATTAATACTAGGGAATTAATTAAGTATTACTAGGGGCTATAGCGTTAATTTAATAAAATTACTAACTATATTTAAATTATTAGCCGTATTTAAATTAACTGGATTACTAATTATAGCCGCTACGGGAACTACTTCTACCCCTTTTGCCGCAGCCGCGGCCGCTATTATAAGTAGAAGGAGGGAACTCCTTATAAAAATTTATTTTACTATAGTAAGCGGAGGAGTAATAGCCGGGGCGCCTATAGCGAATATAGGCGCTAGATTTTATACGGAAATTAAAGACGTTTTGAAGGATTATAATACGGACTATAATATTAGTCGTAGATAGTTTATTAAAGTTTATAGCGTCGCCGCTATAATTAATCGTAATATAAATAGTTATAGAAGAAGAGGCTACACTAGAAGTCGGGCTATAAAGTTTATAGAAGGGATTATTAATTTTAAAATAATAAGCATTATCTTTAAATTATTAAGCGAAGGTATAAATTAGAGTAAATTATTTAAAATAATCCGAACTTAAGGATTAAGGAATTTATATAATAAGAGCGGCGCGAACTTTATCGTTAACTTTATTTCTAAGGAAATAGACCTTTATAACGTTATTAAAATTATAGTAATCGATAATTTAAATCTATTAATCTTCAAAGTCGGACTAGCGTATATTTCTACTTATAACAAAATCGTTTAGCTCGTAGCGGGCGAAGGTAATTAAATTATTATTATTATATTTAATATTAAATTCCTCTTTAATAAAGGCGTTAATAATCTTCTATTTCTATTTCTCTTTATTTAAATCGAAGTCAACGATATAGAATAAGGCCGTTTTATAGGCGGAAAAGGGGGCGCCTTCGAGGGATTTAATAATAAGCGAGAATTTCTTACGCTCGTTAAAGAAAAATATAAAGTTATTTAATTAAGTAAAGGTAATCCTTATACGCTAGGTATAATATTTCTTAGCCTTCTTTAAGGGGGTTTCGCCTTCGCCGTCAAAAGGTTTAATATAAGCGTAGGAAGAATAATTTCCGAAACCGTCGATAATAGAAGCAGATATTACAGCGTCCTTAGGAATAGAAGCTACAGAATTAATATATTTAAATTTCTTCTATAAGAATTTAGCGGTCCTAATAGTAGAATCGAAAGTTTATTAGAGGGTTTTATTATTTAAACTAAATTCGTTAACGCATTAATTAGTATTAGCATAAATCTTTTTAAAGGCGGAATATTTTTCTTCGAAGAGAATACCGTTATTTAGGAGGCAAGTATTCTCGGCCTAGAGTTAAAAGTATTAAATTTGGAAATCGGTATACGCTTTATAGAGAAATTAGAATTCCTCGTAAGTAAATTAGAATTGGGCGAAGGTAGCGATAGAATTAGTATTAAATAAACGGCCGAGAGAGAGAGAGGTATCGTAGAAAATATAATTAATAAAGAGATTAGTAGCGTATTACTCTTCCCTTATAGAAGTAGGAAGGCCGTTAGAGGTAACGAAAGTCGCTTAGAGGGTTTTATAGAAGTCGGTATTATACGGGTCGGTAATTTGAAGGGAGCCGACGGCGGTAACTATAATAAAGTTATTTATAAAGGTAGTATTGAATATTAATACCTTTAGGAGTTCGATATCGGGTATCGAATTAGTCGATAAGAATTTATAGGTATTTCGAACGGACCCCGTCTTTAAATAGGCGGATAGGGGTTTCTTTATAGTATTTATAAAAAATATAGGATTTTATTTAATTAAAAGACGGGATAAAGCTTATATTTATACTTCGATAATAGGCCGAATCTTAAAGTCCTATTTATACGCGCAGCGTTAAAGAGGTATAATAAACTATTATAGGGCAAAAGTATAGTTAGGAGTAGGGTAAGATATATATTATTATACGGAGGAGGGGAAAGGAGGTATACATAGAGGGCTAGCTATATAGGCGAGAGCTTTAGAGTTAGCCCAAGGTTATATGTTTGTACACGTAACCGGACGGTATAGCTCTAAGCTATGCCGAGGTATTCTAATACATCGTAATAATAGTGCTTAGCGTTGGGCAGGTTATAGGTAGGATAACCCTATGACATATATCCAAATTATTTACTAGATTATCGATCGTAATAACATCTAGCGCCGTAGAACATTAAAATATATACCTAGCTATCGATATAGATAACCGCCTTAATAACACTTAGAAAGGTAATTCTATTGTTCAAACCCTATTTTTAAACGTATCTATTCGTAGATTCTTAGCTATACCCTCTACTATAGCCTAACATATTATTTTATACTATTACCGACTATACACGATATACTTATTTATATTATTGTATTCTGAAGCCTTATTTCTAGTGTTTATTAATATTAAATTACTAATAGCCATAGTTGCTAGCGCTCTAAATATTAAACTAACCAATAATCTATCGGATAGATTCTCGTAGTTACTATACTTTACTAATACCTCCTTCCAAGTATCCTATATATATAGATTAATATAATCCTTTTTAAGCTAAGCCTCAAAAAGTACGGGTAGTATAATAGACCACCGACTATAGTATATTAATTTATACCCTTTAAAGTATAAAATCGGTAATGGGAATATTGGCTACCCTAGAGGAAATAGCCAGGCTTGCAATACTCGGCTATATTTAAGGATAGCTTTTAGTATTAAAAAAGTATTAATAAGTATATAATATATATGGGCGACTATGCCTATAAAAAAAAATAAGAGACGTATTAGTTAGAGTCCGGATAATCAAATGTGCGAGTAGAATTTACCTTTGAATTTAGAATGTGCTAGATTAGGTGCCCTAATTATAATAACGTCGAGAGTTGGTATTAAGTCGAATAATACTAGCCGGTTTTTATTGACTCCCTATTACGTACGGTACGCTTTTTTGTCCCCTTTTTTCGAATATTTACTTCTACTTCGTACCTTATTTACAAATATTAGTAATAGAATCGGTTCATATCCAAACTACATTCGTCTACAACCTCTTATCTATTAACTACGTACTCTAGTCCGATAAAGCAAAATCGATAGAATTTAAATCCTATAGGCCCGGCAATACCTACATTTTTATTTTATTAAAGCATATCCCCAATATAATATATAGTAAATATTAATACTATTATTAGCTTGCCGTAGATTTCCATTATTATACCCTTTTCTAATAGTATTAGGCACCCGATAGTATTAACTACGGTATCGAAATTAACTACATAGGGCCCAAGCACTATAGGGAAAATATTAGCATTTCGGACTCGTTTGCTACCATTACTATACAATAGTCCTACAAGCGACTAATATATCCCTATAATTGAACGATATATATTATAATAAATACTAAATCTATTAATAAATATAAATCCTAGATAGTTTAAGATATCGATACCGGGGTTATTAACTTTGTCCTAATATTATTCGAAAACCTTACGGCTATAAGTTTTAAGCTCGAGGTATACTCGAAGGGGTATAGTATATACCAATAATATAATTTATTTATTATATAGTAGCCGCTTGAAAACCTTCTATAAAGTACGCCTAATTAAGAAAGATCCTTTTTCTATAGGGTTGTCGGGAATAGTGTTATATTTGTAGAATAATTTTCGAAGCTTCTTTAATTTGCTAGACTTCTTTAACTTCGATAGCAAATCAACCGGAGGGCTTAGGTTATCTAATATATCCCCGTTAAAGTAATTAATATAAACTAGTACGAATAAATCGGCTAAATATTATGGCAATTATTGCTCTTTATCTATACGAAGTACTAGTTCGTTGCCCTTGAACTTTATACCCTTATTGGCTTATACTCCAATACCTAATCTAGGGAACTCGTTATCGATTTTATCAATAGTTAAACACTCTTAAACAATAATAGTAATTTCGCCTTCGTAATCTATATAATCCCTGGTGTAATTTTTGCCTACGGCTTTAATACGGCTAATGTGCAATAGGCGGTCATTATTTTCCTCTAGTAAACAACAAATATAGTTATTATCGTCGTCAAAATATTCAAAGTATATAAAATCTAACGGAAAAATGGCCTTCCCAACGTCGGTACCGGTAATAAAATACGTATACTCCCCAAAAGTAATTCGAATAGAACTAGACCAACATAGGGCATAGTATAATTCAGTTGGGTTATCTACTAAATACGCTATACCTTTATATATTCTAACAGCGGTATCAGAATTGAGGAAGGCTTAGAAAAGGGAATATAAGTCTATGAAAAATAGTGGAGCCATTACTATCGATGGGTCGGCATCCGATTCTGTATATAATATACCGTTTTACTATTCATTTCGTATAGCTTACTCCTATTATTATTTCTTTCAAGTAACCAATTTAATTTTGAATTTCTCGACTTATAGAGGGATATTAGCGACTCGTATATCGAATAATAGTAACCTAGTCTCGATATAGCCTTTAAGGGTACGTAATTATTTTAGAAATTATTAAAGCGCTAGTATTAATTTACCGTCTTAATTGTATAACGAACTTAGTAATTAGTATAATGTAGTATAATCAGCACCTTTTATATAGCTAATATAGGCGTATAGGCTAAACCCTATATAGAAATCCGATAATTCCTTAGACTTATTACAATAGTAATAGATCAACTTTAACGTATCGGAAATATTCCCTTCGACTATCCCTGAGATTCCGGGTTCGACGAATTAATATAGCGTCTACTTATCTATCTATTCCTCGATAATATTATTTTCGTCGATAAACTCTTCGTCAAAACCGACGGTTTCGGGGTCTTAGTTATTGTATTTACCGTACTCTAAGTCTAGTCGGAATTATTCTTCGTCGAACTCTATAGGAAGAATTTTGTTGTAGTCGATACCGTAGTCGATATCGTCTATTATTAGGCTTTTAAGTTTTATTCGGAATATAGTATTTTAATCGATGGCGCCTATATATTTATACGAGTTAGCAATTAGATTTAATTTAAACGGCCGCTTGGGCAACTTACCCGCCTTATCTTCCTCGCTATCTTTATTATTTTCGTTATTTTAGTTATCGTTTTCGCTAATATTTTAGCTAATACTATCGTCGCTAACGTTTAATATAAATACGTTATCGTCGCTATCGAAAAGCGGGGTAAAGCCAACGCTCTATAATTTCTCGCGATATTATTATTATTATAGTTATTAATAATTAAAGATACGTACGGGTTCCGGCCTCGATAATAATACCCTACAACTACTATAGCCGACTCTAAAATATATTTTGTCGAGGATTGGGGGTACCTACCGCAATATAATCTTAGGTATATAAGTAGTTGGTATCTTACCCTAGCCCGCTTCAAAAAGAATGTATTAAAGAATTATTAATTATAAGGGGAAAAATTAATTGTAAGAGGAAGGATTATAAGAGGGAAAGTTATTGTAAGAGGGAGAGAGAGATTAGATTATTTTCGGTAAATCGAATTTATACAATTTAAAATATATATTCGTTTATAAAACCTTCGTCCTATCTATAAGAGTAAATACTCTAGTAATAAAGAGGTATTTAATAGGTTATACGTTATATAAATTTAAGATACTGTCTGTCCTATCTATAAGAATAATAGTAATAAATATTTAATACCCTATACTTCGGTAATAAATAAGATATCTACCGAATTATACGTTATATAAATAGTTATCCCATTTGAAAGTACTATATAGTAGGGAGTAAATAATCTTATAAGAATTATAAGGGGGGTATATAATTTACCCCTATATAGAAGCCTCTAATTATATTATTATAATATTTCCCGTTTAGATTAGGATAATTAATATTTCGAATTAATCTTTACTCTTCTAGAGATTTTTTCTTCTTATATTACACTTTTCAAATCTTTTAAGTCTTACTCTCTTTTAAACATTATAGACGTCGTTTACTACCTTTATTTATATTTAGGGGCAGCCCTAATATTATTGGCTATACGTCGACTATTCCCCTACTAAAACTATATTACTACTAGGGCCCTTCCCTATAGACCGTATTTACTACTACGTTTAAAAGGACCCTTACCCTATATAGCGCCAATAAGCCGCCCTATAAGGGATTTTAATAACGGCTTAACCAAACGCGCCGCGTATTTAATACTAATATTATTATTACTATTTACTATAATCTACCAACGTTATCGGCTATACCCCGCTATTTTATTTTATTTTCTTCAATTTATATAATAATTTCTATTTATTAATAATAGGAGGCCGCCCGGTAATATAGAAAGCGGTAGAAGCTAATAGCCCTACCCCGCGTACTACAAAATTTATCTCGAACCGTTTAAATCTTTTTTTCCTCTCCCTCTCTTCTTATAACCTCTTAACCCTAATAAACAAATAGATAATTCGTTAGCGTAGAAACTTTTCGCTAACGTAATAACTTTTTATTAATATAGCGGCTATTAATACCCTATTAATTATAATATTATAAGAGTAACGATCCCTAGTACATTTAAATATTTATCTCCAAATTTTTGCCTTCGAAATCAGCGACGTCTTAGATCGTAGTCGCTATGAGTTTCTCTATACCTGTGATAATACTTTTAATTTACTAATATTATATAGGCTATAGGTCTTAAAAGACGGCGCAATACCCGTGCCTATACTAGTACTAGCGTTGCGACTGGCAAGAAGGCTTCGAAGAAGGCTTCGACCACCAACCTCAATAAATTTTTCAACCGTAACGATAACGATACTAGCTAATTAAAGGAATCTTCTACGGAAGACAAAAATAAAGATAAAAAGGTAGATAAAGACGATAGCGACGATGATTGTTAGCCGCCGTAGCCGTAACTTATATAAAGGCTTACTATTATTACCCTGGTACAACCCTACCGTATAGTTACTAGCTTTCTAAACGTACTACCCCAGAACCCCTAAGTAAATTATATCTATCTCCTTATCTAATTAATATATTATTTATTATATATAATAATTAACCTATATTTTTAATAACGCTATACTTCTTCCCCCTAGGTACCTCGTACGATAATTAAGAAGAATCTTATACCCTATACCTTATCTAATACGACGATATTAATAAATCCCTTTTAGAAGGAGATTTAAAAAAACCGCTAAAGTCCGCCGGTTAATATAATATTAGACCGTCGTTATAATTAACTACCCTAGTACAATACTGGCAATCCTATGCCTCGACGCCCAAATATACCTAACGACCCACCTAGTATATTTAGTAGTACGATGGCTATAATTAGTCCCGGCATTCAAATACTATAGTAAATACTATAGCAAATGCCTATGCCCCCGGGCCAGTTCATTTAGGGATAGCGCTAACTTCCCTTCCAATTTCCCCCGGCGCAATTCTAATAATACGCACCACAATTCCCCCAACTATTCCCTCAGTAATTTCCACAACAATAAGGCCAACATTAACAAGGCCCTCAGGGACAGTAAAGTCATCAACCCCAGAACCACCCCAATAAGCGCCACAAGTAGAAGGGAAGGCATAGGGACAACAATATACGAAGTAATAAAAGCATGCCATCCACCGAACTGCTCCACGATTCCTAATTCGAGCCGATCTTTGATAAAGTTAATTAGCAAACTGCAGCTCGCTAAAACAGACCCTCTATTCCACCCTTCCAGTCAACAACCGGTTATAGATCTAGCAGTCATAGATCTACGCCTGCTGTCACTTCTGCTGGCGACTATAGATCTTCTACGACTATTAGCGCTGCCCCTGCTTCAACCCCCCTCCCCACAACATCTGCTCCTGGCTATAGATCCATTTCAGGCACTAGTAGTAATATCGCTACTCAACCTAGCGATGCCCATTCAGGCTTCCTTTTCGAAACTAATATACAGTAGCAGTATGCTAATACCTTTAGTTATAGTAACTCTGGTGATGGCAATACCGCTAGTTATAGTAATTCTTGTTATGGCAATATATAATCTAGTTATGGCAATTCCAGTTATAGTAATTCCGGTCGTAGCAACCCTAGTTACGGCAATCCCTCTAGTTATGGCAACTCCGGTCGTAGTAATACCTCTAGTCGTGGCAATACTAAATATAACGACAATTCTGGCTTTGACGACAACTCTAGCTATAGCGAATATTTATAGGAGGGCTTTCCCTATGATTTCTAATAGGCTGGTTTTCAAAGCTTCTAGTAACCTAGTTTCTAGTAACCTAGCTTCCTACAAGGCCTATATGCTCCTTAGGGCCTATATACTCCTCAAATTCAATAGTTCTAGGGCCCTCAAGGCTAATAGTTCCAAACTCTATATACCCTAAACCCCTACGGCTTCTAGGGTCAATTCTAAATTCCCCCTCAAAGCCCTAACATTGAACAATCTAGTAGCGGTAGTATTCGCCTTAGCTTACGAGGGCATGAGATACCGAGAGGTAATTGTAGCGGCCGAGGCCGAGGAAATCGGGGTCGGGGAAATTATAGCCGAGGCGGGTCTAGTTCTCGGGGCCGGTCAATTTAGGATAAGGATAATATTGATCCTAACGAAGAAAGGCTAGAAGACAAATACCCTAACCACTTTTATCGTCCCAATCGAACTATATTTTATTTATTAAAGGATAGTAGTACTCCGCTGCTTCGTATAGATTTCGACCCTATTAAAGAAGAGGAAGAAAATATTATAGTTTTTGTACTTTAGAATGAGGAACCCGAAGTTATTAATTATATTTATAAAGAAATGTAATATTATCTTTTCGTTTATTATTCTAACTAATTTACTAATTGGATTGCTTTGTAAGCCGCCCCGGGCATCGATATACGTAGTATTCGATTTAAAAGATTACGAAAATATATTAAAACTACCTATAGAACCTAAAAATCGCGGTTTATTTGGGGAAAGTTTTACTTATTCTTTTTAACCTTAGCCAAAGACTACTCCGAAATTTTCGAGTACGATTTCGAGGATTTAGAAGATAAGGCGGCTTTTGGGGCTATAGTGGAGCCTTATATTAATGCCGTGTTTTTCGAGTAGGTCTTTATATATATTGTACTATATATTGATTATTAGGCTACCTTTAGCGATAAGGAAGATATTTAATATTTTTTCCTTAAGAGCGTAATTACCGACCTTAATATTATAGTATATAGGGTTATTTGATCCGAGGCTAGAATAAATACTAGCTGTATTGTATTAAAGGCTAAAAAAAAGGATAAGAATTTGCGTGACGAAATATTAAAAATATACGATACCCTTACTTTCTATTATTCGTTTATAGATATCGATAAGGAGGATTTCGTCGATATACCGCCCGAATTCGTTATTAGCCAATAAATGCGTAATAATATCGTAGATTAAGAAATGATAAAAAGGTCTATTATTAGGGAGCCGCCTCGTCGCAAACGCGAGAATATTAGACAATACCCCAATTCAAGCATATGGCGACCCATACCTTTATATACTGGTGCTAGTGCTAGTACTAGTGCTAGTACTAGTGCTAGTACTAGTACTAGTGCCGGTGGTAGCCCTGCTGGTGGTATCGGTCCTCGCCGTATTTTAAGTCCTAGCTCTAGAACAGACAGTCCTCGCCATCGCAGTAATCTATACGATCGTCCCCGTAATAACCGTTGTGATGACCGTCCTTATAATGACCGTCCTCGTAATGATTGTCCTTGTAATAATAGTGGCCGTGGAGATATTAGTAGTAGTAGGAGTAGGCTTTTTACGCCAATACCCTAAAACGAACAAATTGCACTTCAATAATAGCGCCCAATCGGCCAGGGCTATAACGATGACGACGACAATAATGTCCCGTAATATCGTCGTCGCCGCAACCGCCGTACTCAGTCGTATAATATTACATCGGTCCGCAATCGAGAACGCCGCCAACCCGATAGCTCTAACGTTATCGATATTACCCCCCCTGTTCCCAGGCGTACACGCATACCTATTGCATTATCGGCTACTATAGATTCGGCTACAATCGAAGAGGGTATAGGTTCCTTACGTTTATTCTAAGCAATTCAGTTTCAGCGTTGCTTTCTTTTCTAGTTTTATTACTACGTCTTACGAATAATAATGACACCAAGTAACAATATAGTATATAGCAACACAGTCAATGTCGATATTACGGTATTTACCGATGCAAATAGCCTCCTAGATAGAGATTTTACATATTATCTAGGATTACAATATCCAGTATTAGAGTCAACCTACTAACTGATCGTGCCTTATACTCAAATCGGAGGAGCGACGACATCCCGTATCCTAATAGGTTTAATAGTAATTGAAGTCGGAGGAGCGATGTTATCCCGTATCCTAACGAACTTAATTAATATATTCTACAATCTTATGCCTTTCTTTATCTCTATCGTTGTCTTTGTCGTTGTCTTTGTCGTTGTCTTTTTGTCGTTGTCTTTGTCGTATTGAATTGATTGACATGATTGGTCGGAATCGCGACCGTGTCGCATATGTACTATCTTTCCTACTAAACGTTATACTTGATAGGGGTATTAGGCGCTAGCCACCCATTTTCTGGCGCTGATGCCCCTGTCATCGTGTCTTGGCGACCCACTCTCTGACAAAGTCCGTGCGCGGTGGCCGACTTGAGAGGAAAGACCGCGATGTCTGCACTTGCCTTCAGCGCCTATCTGGAAGGACCGGATGTCTGGACTTGCTTGTCTGCAAACATGTAGAGCTCTTTCCCGTTCAAACACAGTTGCGACTGCTTGCAATTGTATGCGTACGGTAGTCAAATGCGAACGGTAACCTCTAAGCGTACGGTAGTTTGGGAAATTGCGGTAACTTCCTGGATCCAAGAAGGAACGGTACGCGCACGGTAGTAAATGAAAATTATGGTTCGGGAACCATGTCACAACTGTACAGGCAATCCCATATACCGCCAGCTAAGTAACTATAGTAATTATTACTTAGCTTAGTTAGTTCCCTCCCTACTCCCTGCTATTTATTTATTCCTCTCCTAATATTACTATCTTTATTATTCAGAGACCTCAATTCGCTCTATAGAATTAAAAGAAATATTCGCTCTACAACCTATCCGTCTAAATTCGTAGAGGTTATAAAAACTATTTAAACGAAATTAGAAAGGCAAAGTTGTAACGACTGGGATCCAGTGCTATAGATCACATCCTATTCGTCTTATTGCAATACCCACAGGACCCACCGGTGCCATTAATACGCGTACCCTAATTGGCTGTATAGGCGGTATTAATATATACGCTTATTCAATTAGTGCCGCGACTTATATATTGTATTTATATATATTGTTAGATTAGATAAGGAAGGCGGTCGAAGTTGGCAGAATCAGGGCCCATCCTATATAAAGATGCAACTTTAGAGCCCAGATTTCAACCTCTCCCTCTTTCCTTCTTTAATTTTAATTATTTTATATATTTATACCTAACTACGCGATACGGAATTACGTGAGCTAATATATTATAATATTTAATTAAAGCTTTCTACGTCCGTTTGGGAAAGTATTATAATATCCTTATTGAATTTGAGAATTTAATAAATCGCTTTGTTGATTTCGACCCCGAATTCCTATCGCTTCGCTAATATTACGAATTTGTTATTAAATTTATTATTAAACCTAATATCTACTAAACCCGATATCCCCCTACCGATTATAATAAAAGCCAATTTTTATAGCTAATTACGCTTAGGACGCGCCTTCGGGTCGTCTTTTCGTCCCCGATAAATAATAATATACTATTTAACCCCCTTATATTGTTAATTACGGTGATGATGATTATAATAACGATATCGATACCTCTTTCGATTAGTAAGACGATGTTAAAGGAGACTCTAATTGGGAAAATAAAGACGACGCTTCCTTTTATACTAGAGGCGACGAATTATTTAACGACGAATTAGTCGTAATGTTTACCCCCGTTAAGAAATAATATACCTTTAATAAATTACCCCCCTAAAGTTATAATCCTTCTACTCTTTACGACCCTAAGAAGGAAATATTTACTAAATTTGTAGTGCGATTTAAACGTAGTATTAAATATATTTTTAAAACGAATTCCTTGCTTAACCCTTATTACGCCCTAAGTAAATTAAGCCTAGAAATTATATATAAATATATACCCCCTTATAAATAGTAAATTAGTAAAGAGATCCCCTATTATTGTATCCGATTTAATTAAGGTGGTTTCGATGGTATATTAGATTCGCGACGCGATAGTATTACTATTTAGAATTCCTAAGTCCGCTATATTTCTATTAACGCTAGAGAATTTAATTATTAAATAGTAGACCTATTGGCTAAGCCCCCGTCGCCTTTAATAGTTTATTTAATAGGAGACTAACTTTAATAGGATTTGGCGGGTAATTTAGCCGTTTATATAGATAAATTTTATCCGTTAGTAAAAATTTATTATTATATTTTAAAAGTAAATAAAATTATTATAAACGGTATAATTCGTATTAATTTACTTAGCGATAATAATAAAAATAATAAAGGAAATTACGTTATTAACTTCTATATTATTATATAGGATAGACGTTACTTTTATTCTATCCGCAATTAGAACGGTCCCCTTACCTTCTAGGAGTTTTTTACCCTATTAGGCCAAGACCCTAATACTATATAGTATAAAATTAATATAAGGGTTTACGCTCTAGAGGCTTTTATTAGTATTATTAAGGAGGTAGTTTAAATATTTTACTATATTTATAAAATTATAATTAAAATAGATAAGTAAGTTATATACTTCGCTTAAAAGGTAAAAGAATATTAAATTAATATAGATAGCCGTTTTAGAGTAAGCGCTCCTAATAAGCTTGCTTATATAGAAGAGATAATTAATTTTAAATAATAATTAAAGGTAGCCGATTAAAATAAGAAAGATTTGGCTACGGAAGCTTAGAGGATAAGAAATAAGTATTTCAAACTTCGCTATAAATGTAGTAAATAAATTAAATTTTCCGAAAGAGTTATCGATACTATTACGAAAGTAATTAAGAACGCTATTTTATTATATAAGGAATATGTTCGGAATTAAACCTAAGGGTTTAAGAAGGATTATATTAATAAGTTTAATTATATTTAAATTTAATATACTATTAAAGTCTCTTACCTCGGAGTGAAAATTAATAATTTAAAACGTATCGTTACTTTAACAGGTATAATTAAAGAAAAATTAAATACTACCGAATTAATTAAATTAAATAAAATTAAGGAGAAAATTACCTTTTATAAATCTATTAAACGTTTTCCTAGTATTATCCCTTTAATTAACGTTACCTACTATAAATATAGTAAATTACCCGGCGACAATTATTAACCTTCGAAGACCCTGCTATATTATTTTAATGCCGGTAATAATAACCCCGACGACGACCCGGATAATAACGATAATAATAACGCTAAAGACCCTCCCCGACGTCTACTTTATAAACCCCCTCGTTTTAGTAATTTTAAACCCTGCGATCGTAGTACGTCCGGTAATCTATATTCGTTTAATAAAGGTTATTATAAGAGTAAGATAACGAAGGTCGATGTATTTACCTTTTTAAAAAAAGAAGGCGATAAATTTGATTTTAATATATAGTATTTTTAAATATATTATTGGTTGAGAGCTAACGCTAATTACTTTATTAACGACGGAGCGGCTTTTAGTAATATTATTTCTAAATTATTTAAATAAGTATTAAAATATTTTTTTCCTTTTATTCGCCCCGATATTAATTTAATACGTTTAGAGACCGTCGAATAATTAATAGTTTACTTATAGGCTAATTATTATAATTTTAATACTAATGAGAAAGTATGTAAAAATTACGAAAAGATATTTATACGTTTTAATAATTATTTTAAAGATTTTAAAATCGCCTTTATTCGCTTAGTAAATTATTATAATGTTCCTAAGGATTAATAAAAGGTTGAATTCCGCCGCAAAATTACTATACGTCTTTGTAATTACGCCGAATCTACTTACTACTCGAAGAACTCTTACGACGAATACGTTAAAATATTATAAGGTTTCGATAAAAGCTTCTATATAAGTTAAAATTAAATAGAGGAGAAGGATAAGAAATTATTAACGTCCAAACCCTTTAATTATAAGAAGCCCCCTAAGGACGCAACGTTTAATCCCCTTCGTAACCGTTTACTTAATTTATCTTTTATATATAAAAAACCCTTTAAGGAGGAGATTCGTACTTTATAAACGGAAGGTAAGTATTTTATTTATTAGGAACCCGATTATATATCTACCTCGTACCCCTATCGAAACTAATTCTATAAAGTTATAGAAATTAAATTTAATACTATATAGGCTAAGTTTCTTAACGACGAAATCGAATTGAAAGAGGAAGGTTCTAATATTATAGTCGAATAGGAGGAAGATTTTAAGGAGTTAAAAAACGAATAAACCTAAGGAAAGAAGTCTCCCTCTTAAGTAAAGTATCAATTAATAATCTACAAATTAATTTAAAGGATAGACTAAATAAATATAATAATAAAAATAAATTTATTCTACGTAATTACTTAGGAAAAGAGTCTTCCTTTTTCGTTAAATATATAATAATAAATAATAAACTATTAATTTCTACTTACTAAATATTTATAAATACGGGAGCAAACGTATATTTTATTATAAATTAGAGATTTATTTAAAGACTACGTAAATATCTCTAACTTAAATTAAATAATAATTTCGATCTAGGATACGTTTAATTATATAAAGTATCCTAACTTAATATTATTTTATAGGCCTTTAAAAGCTATATTAAGATTTAGGGTTTTAAATTCAAGGACTAATAAATAATTGTACTACCTAATATAAAAAGGGATATAATTATCGGCCATATATAGTTAGCCGAATATAACGTACTCTTTAATTACCGAAGGAACTAACTATAATTCCCAAAGGAATTAGACAAGAGCCTTAATATTAAAGATATTAATATTAATAAATAAGGTTCCCTATTATTAGACCCATCCTTTTAAAAAGATATAGAAAGAAGGGAACATTTAATAGCTAAAAAGAATAAATGCCGAACGGACAGCGTATTATCTTAAGTTCGATACCTAAAGGAAAACGAGGTAACGAAGGAAATAGACGTAATTATTATAAAATTATAAATAATAATAATCTTATTCCCTTTGCTATATCTATATACAGCGCCGTAATAGTATAGGGTCCTTCTCTAGGTTCTCTAAAGGAAAAACCGTACGGCAATAAACGCCGTCGGATAAAAACTATTAACTACTTTCGGTCGCAATTAAATCGCGCTTTCTCCTTCCCGATTCTAATTATAGCGGTACTTACTTACCGCCCTAGCGAATAAACTATATTCTATTTACTAAATATTAATACTATAACTTTCGAAACTACCTACTTTTTTATCCTATCTTATATTATTATTAATATTATTATTTACTTATAACCGTCGTTATTAAATTAAATACCTTTTCCTCCTTACTATCACGGGGCAAGGCCAAAGGTAGGGGGTAGGTTGGATATGCGTAGTTGTACGAAGAGAGGGAAAGAGAGGTGTGCGCAGGTCTGGCGATATAGGGCAAGGCACGAAGGCCATACCCAGAGCCTAAACCAGGCGTACGTATATATATACGTAATGTGCCATTGGCTAATAGCAGTAATAGCACGGTACAAGGCTCAATTACCTATAGTAGGAGCCGTACATGTACAAAGCAATCACAGGTAATCCTATAACACTTACCTAGACTTCTAATTCTATTCTAACTTTTATTTGCGCCCAGGGCGCTACTATAACTACTATTTAACCTCCCCCTCTACGCTTAATTTTCCTCGTAGGGAGCCTTTTCCCTTACTATATCTCCGATAATCTCCTAAAAATCTTCCTAAATACCTCGTCCAACTTCCTTATATCCTCCTCGGATAGTGCTTCCGGCTCGTAGGGGATTACTACAACCATTAGGGCTAGCCTCTACGATAAGGCCTGCTGCTCGGTCGCAATATCTACGACGGCGGCGTTAATCTACTCCTTTAAGTCAATAATACATTTAGAGCGTCTTGGGGGCGGGGCTAGGGCCCGGGGTATCCGGGGTACTTAGGGTACGCGGGGTACTAGAACTAGTATCCGGGGTATTAGGGCCGGTAGCGGGGTCCGTTCTTACAATATAACTATAATCTCTAACTACTACTTAACCTCTAGTAGGATAGGTGCCTCGGGGTAGTTACTATAGAAGGTAATAATAACCTTCCTCGTATTAATTACGTTAGCGATCGGTTCCTCGGTAGGGTTGTAATAAATCTATACTATTGTATAGAACCAATAGTAATTACCCCCCTTCTATCTATAGTCGATAAATTCGTCGAACTCCTATTCTAATACCTCTTCGTAATTATTAATTCTTATTATAACCCTACCTTCGTTAGCCCGTACATCCCCTTAAATAGCGGCTTAGCCGGATAGGCCTTCCCTATAGGGCTTAAATATAGATATATAGAATATTAGGGAATACTATATATTAGCGGGCAAAATGAATTTAATATTATAAAAATATACCTATTCGATTCTAAAAGGGCTTTCCTACCGCGGGTAAAACTTATTATATAAGCGGCTATTCGCTAGATTAATCGTATTTAATATAATTAAATCCCTAGAATAATACTTTAACGCATCGGAATACTTCGTATTAATATTAACTTCGTATTAATCCTATACCTTCTTAATAAACGTCCTAACGTAATCCTAAATAGTTTCGAACCGAACCACCAACTCGTAAATTTTTAAATACTCCTTTTATTAGGCTAAGGAGAGCTAGGATAGTATAACCGAAGACGGTTCAATACCTATCCGTAAATAAAAACTATAGTTAGTAAAGAATAAAGTAACTCCTATAATTTCTAAAACTATATTATTACTAGCGAACTCTACTAGTAGCAATTATTTAACCTAATCCGTCTACACCCAATTTACAAAGACTCGTAAATACTACTCTATTTCTATATTAATACACTCTATCTAGGCATTTATTTAAAGGTAGAAAGTAGAGCTAAGTAGCCTCTTAACGGCCAAACCTTTATAAATAGTAGCCTAGAATAATAATACGAACTAAGAGCCGTAATCTAATATAATAATATTAAATAAGCCGTATAAAGTATAAATCCTATTAATAAAATAATCGGCCAATTCCTCTACCTCTATAATCTCAATAGCGATATAATACCGCATCTTAATTAAATAGTCTACTATAATAGCGATATACTTAAACTTTTAACCCAAATATAAGCTTTTTAGGAGGGGAGAAACGTAATCGACGGAAATATCCTTCCAAAGTACAAAAGTAGCTAATATAAACTTAAAATAGCCTACCTTAACCCTTCGTAATACTTTAATCTTTAAATAGACTAAATAACCTTTATAATAAACCCTTATAAATTCCGCTATACCGGACTAATACTAGTACTCGTTTATCTATACCCAAGTTTTATTTCTACCGGGGTACCCGGCCGTTAGTAAAGAGTAGGCGTAATAAATTAATTATAATTAAATAACCGTATTATTTAAATTAATAAATATTCTTCCCCTATAATAAGCCTTACCTCCTATTATAGAATACTCTGTAAATACTACTTTCAACTTTTTTCTAATATAAGGGCGCTACTCAAAACGGTTAGAGTCTTACAAACAAACGACCGCCTCCTACATCAACATAGACTAAATATAACTCTCCTCAATAATATTATCTATAAATTTATTTAATTCTTCTAAAGCGTTTAATACTAATAGAAAAACCTCCTTATCGACGTCCAATTCCTCGATATTTATAACTAACAATATTTTAAAATAACCGTCTTCGAAGTAGATAGAATCGATCAACTTATAATTCTTAATTTTTAAACAATAATCTTCTATATTTAGAGGTACGTCTTCGGACTTCCTACTCAAAATATTAAAACGAAGGTTCCTCGAACTTAAGGTATAACGAATTAAGAAATTAAATCGAAACAAGAACTATAACTAGCGTATATAGCGGGGAATTAATTATTTATTTATAATAAAAGTCTTTAAATTCTTATAGTCTATAACGATATTAAATAACTACTACGCTCCCTCTAATTCTAGCCTCTACTCCTCTAAAGTTTTAACGATAGCCAGCAATTCCTTATTATAAATATCGTAATTACATTCCGCGGCGCTATACCTCGACGAAAAATAAGCTATAGAATAGAATACCCCGTCGTCCCTATACTATAAAAAGGTACCGCCTAATACCTAATTAGAAACGTCTATTTCTATAACCGTCTTCTTAAATTAATTATATATACACAAAATAAATCTACTACTAAACGCAGCTTTCAACGTCTCGAAAGCAAACTACTAGGCCGCAATCTATTCCTATTCTACATCTCGTTTCGTAAAGTCGTATAATAGCGCGGCTATCGACGAAAATCCCTTAATAAAACGCCAATAGAAATTAGTAAAGCCTAAAAAATTCTATAGGAATTTTTTAAAAGTAGGGGGTTACTAATTAATAATAGCCTTAATCTTCTCTAAATCCATCTCAATACCTCTAAATATAATAATTAACCCTAAATACTTAATCTTCTTAATATAGAACTCACACTTATTAATATCTACCTATAGGCTAACTTTAACTAATCGTTCAAAAATATTATTAATATAGCGTTCGTAATCCGCCTCGTTATTAAAAAAGATTAGAATATCGTCGAAATAAATAATCGTATACACATCTAAAATATCGTATAGGATATTATTAATATAATTCTAAAAAGCACTTAAAACTCTCTATAACCCGAAGGGGTAAATTAAAGACTTAAAGAGCCCAAAGCGGGTAACGAAAACTATTAACCATTTATACCCCTCGGCTATACGAATATAATTAAAGGCGGCGATAATATTAAATTTAATAAAAATTTTAGCCTTATAAATAATATTAAGGGTCTCCTTAATTAAAGGAAAAGGGTATTTATTTCTAAGAATAACGTTATTAATACCTCTATAGTCTATATAAACTCGTACTCCTCCGCCTAGTTTCTTTATAAGTAAAATTTAGGAAGCGGCCTCCGATTATAATAAGCGAATAAAGCCGATCTTTAAATTATTATCGATCTATTTTTTAATAACGCTTAACTCGTCGGGGTTGAAAGGTTTTAATCTAATATAAAATACTTACTTACTTAACTTCAATTCGATTTTAAAATTATAAAAGTAATAGGGGGGAATAACCGTAACCTTCTTAAATCTAAGTATATTAATATACTTCTAATATTAGCTAGGAAGCTTCTTTTTAATTTATACATCGGTTTTAGGGGGCTTATCAACCTTCTCGTAGAATTTAATAATATCCTCCTCTATAATTCTAATAACTTTAATAACTTCTTCGTAATATTAGAAATTTTCGTCTTCGCTATTAAAGTAAACCTTATTAGTAATCTTAATAATATAAATAGCGACCTTAAATCCTTTACTAACGTAGGCGTCAATTTAAAAGTAGAAGCGCCTACCTAATAACTTCTTATATTTAATTCTATTACCGGCTATAATCTCTTATATTATCTCCTCAGTTAATAAATCCGTTAATTCTATTCCTATCCCTACCCCTCTATTAATAACACCTTTATTATCTCTTTACTCCTTAAACTTTAAAATACTTTCCTCTACCTCTTTAACCCGGATTTCCTCCTCTACCCTAACCTCCTCTATAATTTTGTTAATTTCTACGTACGAAGTATAAAATGTTCGAAAATTATATATTTCGTAGAACTAATTAAAATTAACTACCATTAAATCCCTAATATCTACTAAATTAATTAAATTACTCGAATAATAAGTATAACGGACGGGGATATAATAATCTACATTAAACCTCCGCTAATTAATAACTAAGTAATAAATTATAAATTTAATTTCAAGAACGGAGTCCGTAATTAGCGTTAATAGAGTACTAGAATACGCTTCGCAAGCTTCTAACCGGGCGAACCGTTACTTCGTAACGCATCGTACCCTCTAGGCAAATAATAGGCGGTTTGCAATTTTAAAATTGAAATCTTCAATAATTACTAGAATATATTCGTTCTCGTACTCGTTTTCCAAATATAATATTATTATATCCTCAAATTTATCCTCTACCGTTAGGGATAAAGGAGTAGCGACTCAATCTAAAACCTCGCGACGTCTCATATAATTATAATCCTAAACTTTAAATACCCGACGAAAGGAAGCGGGCAAATCCGCGAACAAATAGCAGTTAGCGTATATCTCCGTAAAGGTAACTAACCCATCCGGCTAAGAAATTAAAGGGTTATAAAACTTAAATTATAATATACCTAAAATTACTAAATAATCTACTACTAAATTATATACTAATATTACAATTATTTCTATATAGTAGCCGATTTAAAATTAAATTTTATAATAGTAAGTAATAAAATCCTTAAGGACGCCGTCGGCCAAATATAGGGCCTTTAATTTAAGAAGCTTCAATAATAATATAATATAATAAATAGTAAAACTACAGTCGATAAAAGCGAGTACCGAATACCTATTATCGATTAAAGTAATATACTTATTTTGTTACTTACGCAATCTATAAATAATATAAGTAGAAAGAAGGATAGAACTATTATTTTAATTATTTAAAGTTAAATTCTTCAATTAAATTACTTCTAAATCTATTAAATCTATATCCTCCTCTTCTTTTATTACTATAAATAACGGCCTCTCCGTACGATTTAATAGGGAGGTTACGTATTTCCCGCGTTATATTTAAGAATAGGGGGAATAGTAGTAAGCGCGGTAATTAGAATAGTAGGAGCGGCCTCTCCAATACTTATAATATTAACGTAGGCACTATTACTATAACTATTCTAACCTATTACTAACCTACTACTATTACTACCACCTCTACTACCGCCGCGATTATAATTATTATAATAATTACATTCCTTCTCAACTTTAAAAATACCGGTATTAATACTATTACAACAATCAATAACTTAATAGTCCGGCTTAATATAGCGCTTATAGAGGTTATTCTATACGTAGTAATTAATAATAGTCTTATCGATTATACGAACTAAAAAGACGTTAAGAATAAATATAGCGTCTAAATCTATAATATTACTACCCTAACTAACGGTACGCTTAAGGACGGAAGTACCGCCGCCAAAACTAAAGCCGGAATTATTCTTATAGAATAAAATAATAATTTTATTATACTAATTGTACTCCTCAATATTAGAAGTAAGCTTACAATATAGGGTAAACTACTTATTATAATCGTTAAGGGCGGGGAGCTTTTACTAATAAGCGATAATATTATAGATTTTATTATAGCAGACGCCGAAACCGGAAACGCCGATTTCTGGTTAGGAAGTGCTCCAAAACGAAAACTGATAATGGTAATCGACTTAAGAGGGTCGTTTACCCCCTTCGCAATATCCTACAACGAACGCAACGGTGGCGTTGAATTATTGCTACCGATAATAATTAATAGAAGCGCGTATAAATTTAAAAATAGCGTTTACAACCCTTTCGGAAGCGTTTCTAATTATAATAACCCCGACGCTATATTTGTTATAAAGACTTCGGAGAAAATAGAGGAAGATAATAAAACTATAAAGAAATTTATTACTTAAATAAATAAATCTATAGACTATAATACTATTTCGCCCGAAGATTATCGTTAAATTCGAAAATTATTTTTCGAATTTATAAAAAATTAGGCGAAGAAAAGTAGGTCCTAGATACTTAAGGTAAATAAAGTTAGCGAGAACTAATTTATTATTAAAAAGGATTTTAACGATTTAAAGAAAGATATTTTTAAAGAATTTAAAAAGGGTATTTAAGAAGCGCCGAAGAAATAGGCTAATATTATTGCGAAATTACTAGGCAAAATCGGCGCTACCTTCTAATAATTAACTATTATTACTATTTAAAAGTTTATCCCCTCTAATTTCGAACGCTAATTTATAATTAAAAAAGTTTTAATTTCCGCCCAATATATTAAACGATCGAACGAAGATATAAAATAAGTAATTAAAAATAGTTTAAAAGAAAGATTATATAAAGTAATCCGAATAATTATTAAAATAATAACGAATAACGATTATATTGTAGTTTTCGACGAACCTATACGTAAATAGTACTAGAAATATTATATTTAAGCGAAGGAAGTCTTTAAAATAGAGATTATTATAACCTTTAGTATTATAATAGTTTTAATTAAGGGAGTCCCCTAGGCTAGCTTCGACGAAAAATTATAAAATATAACGTTGAAGGAAATAAGGAAAAAGAATAAGGAAGCGGATATTATTTGCGTAAAAGTTTAGAAGAGATGCGATAGGGAAGAAAAGGGAATAATCCTAATAGAAGTTATAATTGTAAAGGTAGTAATCTTCCTCTAAGAGAACTTCTTCTTTTAGGACGGCGGAATATATTCTTATAAACCGTTCTAAGCCGTAACTATTATCTAATAATATTTTAAATACTAAGGATTCGGATATATAGTAAAATTCTATCGTTAGGAGGATGCTTATAGTTATTATAGTTAACTTAAATATAATAAGATTCGTTTTAATAAAGAGAATTACCTTTTAAATAAGGATAGCTCCCTAATTTTTTATAAATTATATAGGAAGTCGGAGCATTTCGCCTTCAATAAAAAGTAATACTTATTCGTTAAAGCGGCCTATATAAAGGTTTTAATTATATACGCCGAAAGGCCCCGCGGTTTTATTATTCGTAAAAGATTGGTTAAATTAATATTAGAGCCGACGATTGAAATTAAGGAAAATATTATTATCTTTAACGCCCCCTCTAATTTCTATTTTATTATAGCTTTAAAGAAATTATTTATTAGAAGCGTAAAGAGAGGCCGACCTAAAATTAAAGTAATTAGAAACAATTTTCGGCCGAAACCTATAGGCTAAATTAATCTAATAAACGCTTATATATATTTTTAAAACGTTAGTAATTATACCCGTACTAATTCTATAACTATTACGCGCGTAACCGCTACTAAGGATATAATACCTACTTTATACGCCGCTAAATTAGAAGGAACCTTTTCTTAGGGTAATTAATAATTTAATTAAAAATATTCTATTAAAATATAGGGAAGTCGTACGAAAGGGGGAAATTTCTATTCGAATAAAAAGAAACCTATAATATTATAACGATCTAAGAGCCGGGTAAAAATTTAAATAGGGATATCTACCGGCCGAAGGGTAATAGATATTATAGTATTAATTATTTAGAGAAGGGTAAGGCGGCGATTTATATAAATAAGAAGTAGAATTTTAAAGACTTAAACTTCCGATTAGGGAAGGATTAGGCCGTAGTAATATTTAAAAATTTATAAGAATTAACGACCGTTTACTCTATTTACTCCCTTATCTTTATAAACGGTACGCTAGAATATTAATAGGGGTTTCCCCTCTTCGAACTCTTCGAGGAGAAACCCTTAAAAGGCTACTAAGTAATTATCGGGGATTTTAACCTTTATTATCCTAATTAGGATTTAAAGAATAAAATTAGCTTAAGAGTTATAAAACTTTTTATTTAAGTATAACGGTAGAAATAAAATTTATTAACCCTTCGCGGGGAATTAATATAATTCGGTAATATAATATAAGGCGAAAAAGATAGGACGATTAATTATATATAAATATCGCGTAGTATCGAGGCTAAGTATTAGGGAATTTAATGATACGAATAGACCGGCTTAAATTATTATCCTTAAAAAATTTAGGTTTAAATTAGAAAATAGAATAGGAAGGCTAAAGAAGAAGGAAATTATAATTAGAATTTTATAAATATAGAAAAGGTATAGGATACGGCGGAAAAATAGATATCGGTCTTAAAGGAGATTATTATAATAGAAGACTTCGAATTAGTATTTAATAGATTCGACGGAGAATTTATTAATATTGTAGAGGAATTCGTCTTATATTAGAAGAAAGGTCGGGGAAAATAAGTAGATTAATAGAATTTAGAATATAAAATAGTAATAAAAGATATACGACGGAAATAATAGGTATAATTCGGGAATAGAACGCTTTTAAATTAGAAGGAGTTTATAAAAGTAATAATAAAGAAAAAATAATTTATATTAAAAATTTAGATAATAAAATAATAAAATTATATCGCCTCCGTATTAAAGGATTTAAATAAATTTTAATTATTAAAAAAGTAGGCTCGAACCCGGAGCTACCGTTTAATAAATCCGCCCAAATTATTAGCCTTTAAACCTAGTAAAGGGGTAAATAAAATCGAAGACTATAACGGTAAAACGAATATCTTCGCCGACCGATTCTTCCTTAAGGTAAACGTTCTTATAAATTATTTACTAAATTAGATTTAATTACTAGACGGCGATACCCCGGTAATTATTAATAATTAAATTACTAAGGGGGATATTAAAGAAATCCTTTTAAAGATAGCGCCGAATAAAGTGCTGGGTATTGATTAATTTTTAAATAGGTTTCTAAAGATTTATAAAGTACTATTTAAATAAATTATAGCGGCTCTCGCTATAATAAGCCTTCGGCTCGGATATTTCCTTTAACGATTTAAGAATATAAAAGTAATTATTTTTAAAAAATTAGGAAAGAGTACCGATTAATAGAAGTTAGCCGGCGTATAGAGGCCGATTTCGCTACTAAATAACGTTAGAAAAATCCTTAAAGCCTTAATTATTATAAAATTAATATAGGTGGTAAAAGAGTTTAACCTCCTCCCGGAAGGTTAAATAAGTAACCGGGGGGATTATTTAATAGAATTTATAATTAGGGTAATTACCGACGTAATTTATTCGGCCTAAAAATTCAAAACTATAATATTTCTTATACTCCTTAATTTAAAGGGTATATTTAATAGAATTACTTATAAATAGTTTTTATATACCCTATAGGAAATATAGCTCTTATAATAATTCTTTAAATAAATAAATAATTTTATTACCGGAAGAAAAGGTTCTTTTTTCTTCGACGACGAAATTTTTCGCCCTTACAATATCGTAGTAAGAGTGCCCTAAGGCTCCCCCCTTTTACTAATCCTTTTTATTCTCTTTATTACCCTATTATACTATAAATTAATTATAATTAAAAATATAATTATAATTAGTTTTACTAATAATACTAATATTATTACAATAGCCAAAACGATGGAAGAAAATTATAGGACTCTCTAAACGGCCTAGGAAATCTATTCCGAATAGGTAGTTAAAAAAGGGATAAAATTTAAAGCGAATAAAATGGAGCTTATATATTTTATGCGAATAAAGGAATTGTAGACGGAAATTTTCTAAATCGGCGGAATAATATTTTAACCGATGGAATTAACGAAATTCTTAAGGGTTTAATTAGATTAGAAGTTTAATTATCGAATATACGCGGAAATAGTAAAAAAAAAAGATAATTATATAAACGAATACTTTAATATAATTAATAATAAAGACCTAAGGTTATTTTTTCGTGTAAGCGAGAGAAATTTATATTGAATATATTCGGAGCGCTATTGTATATAGAATTTTAATTTTCTACTAACTAATTAAAATTTATAAAAAATTGCGAAGGATAATAATTAGGTTAATTAAATATTAAATTAAATATTTAAAAGTTATCGCCGGAGTATATAAAATTACGCCGGTAAAAAATTTAAAAATGGAAACCTTTTATTTACTATTCGACTTCTATTTTAATAAAAGGGTAAAGGCTTTTAAAAAAAGGTTTACCCGAACGGATTAAATTGAATTCGTCCGAAGGACTATAGCCTAAGTAATTAATTATATTTAAATAAAAATAAGAAATCGATTACTTATTAACCGACCCGAAAGTAATACTGTTAAAATTAAATAAATTAAAGAATAAGTACCGATTAAGAAATTTATTATATTAGCGGTAAAATTACCTTCGGAAACGGAAATACCCTTACCCTTATTATAAATATTAAAACTAACCGCCATCGACCGAAAGGAATAGTTAGAGGATACTATAAAGAGAGAATAAATATTATATTATAATTACTAAATAACGGTAATAATAACCAAATTAAATCGATAATATAAATTTACTATTGCTAATTTTAATGTAAGGTTTAGTAATAATATTATTAAATAGTATATAATCGGAGTAAAAAAGAAGAAAAAGAAGAAAAATTAACTATTAGAGGACAATAATAAATTATATTTATTAACGAAAGCGTAAAATTCCCTCCTTATCTAAGCCCGAATAGGAGTTATCGGGCTCCGGTCCTTCCTCTTCCGGAAGAAGGTGCCGGACGTTATAACGCCGTTCTATTCGTATAGAGCCGGGGAGGAAATATTTAAATACTTTGTTTTTAAATATCTACGGATAGAGGAATATTAAATAATAGTAACCGATTGGCCGCAAATACGGGAAGAATTCCAAATTTATTTAAATAATAGAATCCGAGCGGAGAAAATCCTTTTGTAAATATTTAAATTAAATAAATTAAATAAGTACCGCCTAGTAGTCGAATTGGAGGGAGAGTATCGCGAGGCCGCGATATATATATAAATACATTACTACGATAAAAAGGTCGTAGTATTAATATTTAGTAAATAGAATATAGTTTATTCGCTAGGGCGGTAGGTAAGTACCGTTATAATTGGAATCGGGAAGGAGAAGGCGCGATTTAATTGCGACCGAAAGTAGCTAGTAGTTTTTATCCGACGGCGCTTATCGCCGTACGGTTTTTCCTTTAGAGAACTTAGAGAAGGACCCCATGCTATTACGGCGCTGTATATAGATATAGCAAAGGGAATAAGATTATTATTATTATTATAGATTTTATTAGTAACCTTTATTTTAAAGTAATAAGTCTTTATAGAATCGTTTAAATCGTAGTAGTCGACGAAGGTAATAAATTTATCCTCGAAGTTAAATTACTTCTAACCCCTAATTATCTTTAAAGTCTCAAAATTATAATACAATTTAAGAGTAAAATCTATATAATTATACTTAATATCGAAGTAAGTAAGCAAAAGCTCGCTAATCTCCTACTTCTACTTCTCCTTATCGGCTTCCTTTAATATCGGTATAATCTAGGGAGATAGGGCATAAAAAGCGGCGCCTCCTAAATACAATAAGATTTAGGCGAATTTATAATATTTATTTTAACCGAAATATTAAGTATTTTAGAACTAATATAGTTCGATCTTCGTACGCCAAGTATAATAGGACTTAGTACGCTTAATAATAGTACTACCTTCGCCGGCAAAGAACTCGGGGTCCTTATTAGTCTTTAACTTCGGGGTAAATATAATATCGACGTCGACGTCGTCGTCGTCGTCGTTAAAGTCGGATTCGGGCGGGTCGGCGGACTCAAGCAGGTTTATTAGGTCTATTAGGTCGGTCGGGTCTATATATTAGTAGAAGGACTTCCTAAACTCTTTAATAGTATTATTCTTTTCGCAAAGGTTAGTAATATAATTCTTCCTAAATTAATTATTAGCTTTATTAATAATATCGAACGCGGATTTAGTATCGGTAAGCTTATTCTAAATAATAGTGAACTACTTTTCGAAATAAGCGATTTTACCGTTAAGGCCGGTAATAGTTACGTCCTAATTAATTAATTACCTCGCGTTATCGGTTAGTACGTCGTTAACGATTGCGACGAAGGAATTCGTACTAATAACGTCCTAATCGATAAATTAGGCGAGCGCGATAATAATATAGGCGAAAGCGGGGTAGATAGCGAATCCAAAAGCGGTATTAAGGTCGCTCTATTTAACTATAGTACTAGGATTAAAACTACTATTAAAGGCTTCTATAAAGTTATTGAAGAATTACTCGTAAGCGGGGTCGACGATTAAACCGATAGTAGAAATAGTAACGTCTACGTTAGTAACGGATAATATTAATTAATTCGATTAATAAAGGATGGGTATTACCTTGTAATTAGGTAGGCGTATTACCTTATAAGCGCTAGGGTATTACGGTATAATATAGTATTATTATTAGTCGGACTTAAAGTCGAACCTATTAGCGCAATACGACTAGGACTGTCGTAGTGCGAGAAATGATCGCGGGTACGTCGGAAATTCTTACGACGGCGGCAATTAAATAAATAATATTATACGCTCGTAGCGTAATAGAAAGGTACAATTAATTATTACGGGGTAAAATTAAAGGTAGGGGGTAGGTTGGATATACGTAGTTGTACGAAGAGAGGGAAAGAGAGGTATATACAAGTCTGGCGATATAGGGCAAGGTACGAAGGCTATACCCAGAGCCTAGACCAGGCGTACGTACATATATACGTGATGTGCCATTGGCTAATAGCAGTAATAGCACGGCACGAGGCTCAATTGCCTATAGTAGGAGCCGTGCATGTGCAAGGCAGTCACAGGTAATCCTGTAACACTTACCTAGACTTCTAATTCTATTCTAACTTTTATTTGCGCCCACGGCGCTACTATAACTACTATTTAACCTCCCCCTCTACGCTTAATTTTCCTTTATTTCCTTTTTTTTCAATCGGTTTAAATTATCGTTAATATAACCTCCTCTTTATTTTCCTCCGAAGACTTCGGTATAGTAATAGCCGATCCCTCTCTTACCCCTCCGCCTATTATTAATTCTATAGATTTTATAATTTAAATTGAAGTTTTAAATTCTAACCTATACTTAACTTTCTATTACGACGTCGAATAGTAAATTAGCTTTCTTTTTTACTATAGTAATACTTTTCTAATATTTTTAGCCTCTACTTCCATTATTTACTTTACTTTAATTATACTTTCGAATTATCGACGATAATTTATAGCCTTATTAAATTTAGTATAACTAATATTTACGAAATTATTATATATAATATTTATTAAATTAAATATAAATATTTATTGCCCTTCTTCCTATTGTATCCTATTTAATATTCTTATCCTAACAATTATTTTATTTTCCTCCCAATATCGGTTAACCTTTTCTCGTTATATATTTAAAATCCCGGACGGCCTCTACAATTTATATAATTCTATATAGAATATAATTATTATTTTAATTATTAAATACCATAACGACCCTATATATATTATACCCGAATATAATTCCTTCGCCTCCTTACGCTTTAGTATAAATACTTTTCTCTAAGTCGCTTATATTCGCTTAGAGTATAACGATATCGCCGTATCGATCCCTACTATATTATATTATAAGAATATTAATACCTATATTTAATTAAGTTACTGTATAGCTGACGATTTTAATAAAAGTTTTAAGGGTATTACTACTACCGAATTTCCAATAGAGATTTCGGACGACGATAACCCTTCAGCCTTTAGTAATTTTCTAGGTGGATAGGATTTCGTATCCTAGAGGGAATTTATCGATAAAAAATTAATATTAATAGATAGAAAATTAAATAATTTACTACGTTTCGCCGGCTCCTATAATAATTAACCGAAATTCTAGCGCCCTTTATAATAATATTAAATAAATCTTCTATAATTAAATTAATATTATTATTCCCCTTTTTCTTAATAGTCTTTCTTTATTGTAATAATATATTTATATATATATTGTAGCTTTATAATATTCTCTTTCTAATTCGATTATTAGGCGGTATTTATTTAATTTATTTAATTGAAATACTTATAAAAGGATTTACTCTACTCGGGTTCTATTATTTAAATAAATTTAGAATTCTTCTTATATTTATAGCTAATCGGTTACTATTATTTAATATTCTTTTATCCGTAAGTATTTAAAAACGAAGTATTTAAACGTCTCCTCCCCGGTTCTATACGAATAGAACGGTATTATAATATTCGGTACTTTCTTTTAGAAGAGGAAGGACCGGAGCCTAATAATTCCTATTCGGGTTTAAGTAAGGAAGGAGTTTTATATTTTCGTTAATAAATATAGTTCGTTGTCGTCCTTTAATTATTAATTCTTCTTCTTTTTCTTCTTTTTTAAATTAATTATATATTATTTAATAGTATTATTACTAAACTTCGTATTAAAGTCAACGATAATAAATTTATACCGCCGATTTAATTTAATTATTGCCGTTATTATTTAATAGTTATAATATAATACCTACTCTCTTCTTATAGTATCCTCCAACTATTCTTTTCCGTCGATAATAATTAATTTAAATATTTATAATAAGGGTAAGGGCGTTCCCGTTTCCGAAGGCGGTTTTATTATTAATATAATAAATTTCTCCGTCGGCGCCTATTCTTTAACCTATTTAACTTTAGTAATACTATTGTCGGGTCGGTTAATAAATAATCGATTTTTTACTCTTATTTAAATATAATTAATTATTTAAGCTGTAGTCTTTTAGACGAATTTAATTTAATTTATTTGAATAAACCTTGCTTTGAAAGCCCTTACCTTTTTATTAAAGTAAAAATCGAATAATAAATAAAAGGTTTCCGTTTTTAAATTCCTTACCGGCGTAGTTTTATATACTCCGGTAATAATTTTCAAATATTTAATTTAATATTTAATTAATTTAATTACTATTCTTCGCAATTTTTTATAGATTTCGGTCGGTTAGTAGAAGGTTAAAGTTCTATATATAATAGTACTTTAAATATATTTAATATAAATTTCTCTCGTTCGTACGAAGGAATAACCTTAACTTTTCGCCGCTAATTATATTAAAGCGTTCGTCTATATAATTATCTTTTTCTTTATTACTTCTATATATATTCGATAATTAAACTTCTTATTTAATTAAACCCTTAGGAATTTTATCGATTTTATCGGTTAAAGTACTATTCCGCCGATTTAGAGAATTTCCGTCCGTAGTTCCTTCGTCCGTATAAAATATATAAGCTTTATTTTACTCGCTTCGAATTCTATCCCTCTCTTAATTACTTATTTGGAGTAGATTTCTTATACTATTTAAAGAGTCCTATAATTTTCTTCTATCGTTTTAATTACTATAATAATATTAATATTGTTAATGAAACTAATTATAATTACATTTCTAATCCTAGCCAATTTATAGTATAATAAAGTAATAAAAAGAATAAAAAGGATTAATAAGAGGGGGGAGCCCTAAAGTACTCCTATTATAATATTATAAGGGTTAGAAATTTTATTATCGAAGAAAAGGGAGCCTTTTCTTTTAGTAACAAAATTATCTACCTACTTAAAAAGCTATTATAAGAATTATATTTCCTATAGGGTATATAAAAACCACTTATAATTAACTCTATTGAATATACCCTTTAAATCGAAGAGTATAAGAGATATTACAACTTTAAATTTTTAGGCCGAATAAACTACGTTAATAATTATTTTAATTATAAATTTTATTAAATAGCCTACCCGATTACCTATTTACCCTTCCGGGAGGAGGTTAAATTCTTTTATTACTTATATTAACCTTATAGTAATTAAGGCTTCGAAGATCTTTCTAATATTATTTAGTAGCGAAATCGGCCTCTATACACCGGCTAATTTTTATTATTCGGCGCTCTTTTTTAATTTTTTAAAAATAATTATTTTTATATTTTTAAATTATTAGGGGAAATATCCGAACTATAAATTCGTTATAGCGAAAGCCGTTATAGCCTATTTAAACGGTACCTTACAAATCTTTAAAAATTTATTTAAAAATTAATTAATATTTAGTACTTTATTCAGCGCTATTTTTAAAAAGATTTCTTTAATATTCCCCTTAATAATTTAATTATTAATAGTTATTAGAGTATCGCCGTTTAGTAATTAAATTTAATTTAGTAAATAATTTGTAAGAATATTTACTTTTAAAAAAAATCGGTCGGCGAAAATACTTATTTTACTATTATAGTCTTCGATTTCGTTTACTCTTTTATTAAATTTGAAGGCTAGTAGTTTGGGCGGATTTATTAAACGGTAATTCCGGGTTCGAGCCTACTTTTTTAATAATTAAAATTTATTTAAATCCTTCGATGCGGAGGTAATATAATTTTATTACTTCGCTATTTAAATTTTTAATATAAATTATTTCTTCTTTACTATTACTTCTACGAACTCCCTCTAATTTAAAGGCGTTTTATTCCCGAATTATACCTACTACTTCCGTTACGTATTTTTCATTGTTATTTTATACTTTAAATTCTATTAATCTACTTATTTTCCCCGACCTTTTTTTTAATATAGGACGAATTTTTCTACGATACTAATAAATTCCCTATTAAATTTATTAAACGTTAATTCGAAATTTTTTATTATAACAATTTCTTTTAGGACTAATATCTATTTCTCTATTATATTCTATATAAACGACGCTGAAACCGGAAACGCCGATTTCTGGTTAGGAAGTACTCCAAAACGAAAATAGATAACGGCAATCGACTTAAGAGGGTCGTTTACCCCCCTCGCGATATTTTGCGACAAACGTAGCGATAGTATTAAATTATTATTACCGATAACGATTAATAGAGGTGCGCGTAGATTCGAAAATAGCGTTTATAACCCCTTCGGAGGTATTTCTAATTATAACGACCCCGACGCCGTATTCGTTACAAAAATTTCGGAGAAAACGGAAAACAATAATAAAATTATAAAGAAATTTATCGCCTAAGCGAATAAATTTATAAATTACGATATTATTTCGCCCGAAGACTATTATTAAGTTCGAAAATTATTTTTCGAATTCGTAAAAATTTAAACGAAGGAAAGTAGGTCCTAGATATTTAAGGTAAATAAAGTTAGTAAAAACTAATTTATTATTAAGAAGGATTTTAATAATTTGAAGAAAAATATTTTTAAAGAATTTAAGAAGGGTATTTAAGAAGCGCCGAAGAGATAGGCTAATATTATTACGAAGTTACTAAGTAAGATTAGTGTTACCCTCTAATAATTAATTATTACTACTACCCCGAAATTTATCCCTTCTAATTACAAACGCTAGCTTATAATTAAAAGAGTCTTAATCTCCGCCTAATATACTAAGCGATCGAATGAGGATATAAAGTAAGCGATCGAAAATACTTTAAAGGAGAAATAATATAAAGGAATTTAAGTAGCTACCCGAATAATAACGAGCGGCGACTATATTATAGTCTTTAACGAACCTATACGCAAATAGTATTAGAAATACTATATTTAGGCGAAGGAGGTCTTTGGAACGGAGGCTATTATAACCCTTAGTACTATAGGAATTCTAATTAAAAGAATCCCTTAAATTAATTTCAATAAAAGATTAAATAATACGATATTAAAAGAAATAAAGGAGAAGAATAAGGAAATAGATATTATCCGCGTAAAAATTTAGAAGAAACGCGATAGGGAAAATAGGGGGATAATCTTAATAGAAATTACAATTATAAAGGCGGCGATCTTCCTTTAAGAGAACCTCTTTTTTTAGGATGGTAAGGTTTATTTATACGAACCGTTTTAAATTGTAGTTATTATCTAATAATATTTTAAATATTAAGGATTTGGATATATAGTAAAGTTCTATCGCTTAAAGGACACTTACGGCCGCTACAATTAGTTTAAATATAATAGGGTTCGCTTTAGCGAAGAAAATTACCCTTCGAATAAAAATAGTTCCCTAATCTATTATAAATTATATAGGAAGTTAGAATATTTTACCTTTAATAAGAAGTAATACCTACTCGTTAAAGCAACCTATATAAAAACTTTAATTACGTATACCGAAAGGCCCCGCGGTTTTATTATTCGTAAAGAACTAATTAAATTAATATTAAAGCCGACAATTAAACCGGAGGAGGACGTCGCTATCCCCAACGCCCCCCCTAACTCCCGCTTTATTATAATTTTAAAGAAATTATTAATTGGAAAAGTAACGAGAGGCTAATTTAAATAAAAGATATTTGGGAATAGTTTTCGGCCGAAGCCCGTAGGCTAATTTAGCCTAATAAACGCGTATATACATTCGTAGAACGCCGGCGACCGTACCCATATTAACTCTATAACCGTTATACGCGCAACTATTATTAAAAATATAATATTTACCTTATCCGCCGTTAAATTAGAAGGAACCCTTTTATAAAGTAATTAATAATTTAATTTAAAATATTTTATTAAAATATAGGGAAGTCGTACGAGAGAGGGAAATTTCTATTCGAATAGGAGGAAATTTATAATATTGTAGCGATCTAAAAGCTGGGTAAAAATTTGAATAAAGATATTTACCGGCCGAAGGGCAATAAATATTATAGTATTAATTATTTAGAAAAGGGTAAAGCGGCGATTTATATAAATAAGAAGTAGAATTTTAAAGATTTAAACTTCTAATCGGGGAAGGATTAGGCCGCAACAATATTTAAAAATTTACGGGAACCGATAATTATTTATTCTATTTACTCCCCTATCTTTATATACAATATACTAGAATATTAATAAGGGTCTCCCCTCTTCGAACTCTTCGAAGAAAAACCCTTACGGGGCTATTAAATAACCGTTAAGGATTTTAACTTCTATTATCCTAATTAAGACTTAAAGAATAAAATTAGCCTTAAAATCGCGAAGCTTTTTATTTAAGTATAACAGTAGAAATTGAATTTATTAACCCTTTATAGAGAATTAATACGGTTCGGCAATATAATACGAGGCGAGAAAGACGGGACGATCGATTATATATAAATATTATATAATATTAAGGCTAAGTATTAGGGAGCCTAACGATACGAATAAATTAATTCGGATTATTATCTTTAAAAAATTTAAGTTTAGGTTAAAAAATAGAATAGGAAGGCCGAAGAAGAAGGAGGTTATAGTTAGAGCCTTATAAACGTAGAAAAAGTATAGGATACGGCGGAAAAACGGATATTAATCCCGGAGGAAATCGTTATAATAGAAGATTTCGAGTTAGCGTTTAATAAATTCGACGGGGAATTTATTAATATTATAGAGGAATTCATCCTATACCGGAAGAAAGGTTAGGGAAAATAAGCGGATTAGTAGAATTTAGAATATAAGACGGCGACGAAAGATGTGCGACGGAAGTAGTAAGTATAATTCGGGAATAGGACGCTTTTAAATTAGAGGGAATTTATAGAAGTAGTAGTAAAAAAGAGACAATTTATATCGAAGATTTAAATAGTAAAGTAGCGAAATTATATTACTTCCGCGTTGAAGGACTTAAATAAATTTTAATTATTAGAAAGGTAGGCTCGAACCCGGAACTACCGCCTAATAAATCCGCCCAAACTACTAGCCTTCAAATTTAGCGAGGGAGTAAACGAAATCGAAGACTATAGCGGTAAAGCGAATATTTTTACTAATTAATTCTTTCCTAAGGTAAATATCCTTATAAATTATTTACTAAATTAGATTTAACTATTAAACGGTAATACCCTAATAACTATTAATAATTAAATTATTAAGGGGGATATTAAAAAAATCCTTTTAAAAATAGCGCCGAATAAAGTGCCGGGTATCAATTAGTTTTTAAATAAATTTTTAAAAATTTGTAGGGTACCGTTTAAATAAATTATAGCAACTTTTACCGTAGCGAACCTTCGGTTCGGATATTTCCCCTAATAGTTTAAGAATACAAAAGTAATTATTTTAAAAAAGCTAGGAAAAAGCGCCGAATAGTAAAAGCTGGCCGGCGTATAGAGGTCGATTTCGTTATTAAATAATATTAGAAAGATTTTCGAAGCTTTAATCGCTACAAGGTTAATATAGGCGGTAAAAGAATTTAATTTCCTCCCGGAAAGTTAAATAGGCAATCGGACGGGCTATTCAATAGAATTTATAATTAGGGTAATAACCGATACGGTCTACTCGGCCTAAAAACTTAAAGTTGTAACGTCTTTTATACTCCTCGATTTAAAGGGCGTATTCAATAAAATTAATTATAAATAATTTTTATATATTTTATAAGAAATATAATTCCTATAATAGCTTTTTAAATAGGTCGATAACTTCGTTACCGGAAGAAAAAGTTCCCTTTTCTTCGACAATAAAACTTCGAACCTTTATAATATTACAATAAAAATACCCTAAGGCTCCCCCCTTTTATTAATCCTTTTTATTCTTTTTATTACCCTATTATACTATAAATTAACTATAATTAAAAATATAATTATAATTAATTTTACTAACGATATTAATATTATTACGGTAATTAAAACGATAGAGGAAAATTATAGGACTTTCTAAGCGGTATAGGAAATCTATTCTAAATAAGTAACCGAGAGAAGAATAGAATTCGAAGCGAATAAAACGGAATTTATATATTTTACGCGGACGAAAGAATTACGGACGGAGACTTTCTAAATTAGCGGAGTAGTATTTTAACCGATAAAGTCGATAAAATTCCTAGGGGTTTAACTAAACCGGAAATTTAATTATTGAATATATACGGAAGTAGTAAAGAAAAAGATAGTTACGTAGATAAATACTTTAATACGGTTAATAATAAAAATTTAGGGTTATTCTTTCGCGCGAACGAGAGAAATTTATATTAAATATATTCGAAGCGCTATTATATACAAAGTATTAACTTTCTATTAACCGACCGAAATTTATAGGAAATTGTAAAGAATAATAATTAGGCTAGCTAAATATTAGATTAAATATTTAAAAGTTATCGCTGGGGCGTATAAAACTATATTAGTAAAGAATTTAAAAATAGAAATATTTTATCTATTATTCGATTTCTACTTTAATAAAAGGGTAAGGGCTTTCGAAGAGAAGTTTATTCGAACGGACTAAATTGAATTCGTCCGAAGGATTATAATTTAAATAATTAATTATATTTAAATAAGAATAAAAAGTCGATTATTTATTAACCGACCCGAAAGCGGTATTATTAAAACTAAATAGATTAAAGAATAGGTACTAACGGAGAAATTTATCGTATTAGCGGTAAGACCGCCCTTAGAAATAGGAACGCCCTTACCCCTATTGTAAATATTAGAATTAACCGCTATCGACCGAAAGGAGTAGTTAGAAAATACTACGAAAAGAAAATAGATATTACATTATAATTACTAAATAGTAGTAGTAGTAACCAAATTAAGTCGGCGGTATAAATTTACTATCATTAACTTTAATATAAGGTTTAGTAATAATATTATTAAACGGTATATAGTCGGGGTAAAAAAGAAGAAGAAGAAAAAAAATTAATTATTAGAAGACGACGATAAATTATACCTATTAATAAAAATATAGAATTCCCTCCTCACCTAAGCCCAAATAAGAATTATTAGACTCCGGTCTTTCTTCTTCCGGAAGAAAGTACCGGACGTTATAATACCGTTCTATTCGTACGGGGCCGGGGAGGAAATATTTAAATACTTTATTTTTAAATATCTATAAATAGAAGAATATTAAATAATAGTAACCGATTAGCTGCAAATACGGGAAGAACTCTAGGCTTACTTAGATAATAGAATCAAAGTAGAGAAAATCCTTTCGTAGGCATTTAAATTAAATAAATTGAATAAGTACCGCCTAGTAATCGAATTAGAAGGGGAATAGCGAAGGGAATTCGCGTAGTACGCGTAAAATTATTTATTTATTTACAATACTAAAATATTGAAATATAGGAACGGAAAAAAGGGAGCGGTATTATAATAATTCTAATATTAAGTAGAATAAAATAGAAAGCGCGTTTATTCGCTATAGCGGTAAGTAAGAACCGTTATAGTTAGAAGCTAGGAAGGAGCGGCACGGCCTGCCCGTAACCGGAACGGAGCTAGGGGTTTTTATCCGGCGGCGCTTATCGCCGAACGGTTTTTCCTTTAGAGAACCAGGAGAAGTACCTCATGCCAATCGTGGCGCTATAGATATATAGCTAAGGAATAAGATTATTATTATTATTATTATATTCTATATATGTTTTACGTTTATAAGGTTCTAACTATAACCTCCTTCTTCTTCGGCCTTCCTATTCCGTTTTTTAATTTAGATTTAAATTTCTTAAAAATAATAATCCGAACCGGTCTACTTATATCGTTAGGTTCCCTAATATTTAATTTCGATATTACGCAATATTTATATATAATTAATCGTTCTATCTTTTTCGCTTTATATTATATTACCGAACCGTATTAATTCCTTATAAAGGGTTAATAAATTTAATTTCTACTATCGTACTTAAGTAAAAAGTTTTATAGTTTCTGGGCTAATTTTATTCTTTAAGTCCTAATTAGGATAATAGAAGTTAAAATTTCCGGCGGCTATTTAGTAGCCCCTTAAGGGTCTCTCCTCGAAGAGTTTGAAGAGGGGAAACCCTTATTAATATTCTAATATATTATTTATAAATAATAATAATAATAATAATCTTATTCCTTAGCTATATATCTATAGCGCTATAATTAGCATGAGGTACTTCTCCTGGTTCTCTAAAGGAAAAACCGTACGGCGATAAGCGCCGCCGGATAAAAACCCCTAGTTCCGTTCTGGTTACGGGTAGGCCGTACCGTTCCTTCCTAGCTTCTAACTATAACGGTTTTTATTTACCGCTATAGTAAATAAACGCTTTTTCTATTTTATTCTATTTAATATTAGAATTATTATAATATTACTCCCCTTTTCCGCTCCTTCCTTCTGTCCCTTAGCCGCCGTCCTATCCCCGTTTACCTTTATTTATTCTTATTTACTTTCCCGCCCTACCCCTTCTTTTTTACTCCTTCCCCTTTTATCCTATCCTTCTATTTTTACTACAATTTATACCCGTATAAGGGCCTCTTCTACTATTTATATAAATTCTCCCCGGGTATTAGCCCTAAATCTTCTTCTTCTTCTTTAAATTACTATATCCCTAAGATAGCCTCTTTTTCGTTTAGCGGCGCGCCCGGCTATACCCTTAGTTATAATATTCGTAACTTCGGCGTTTAGATTGATTAAAGCCTTAACCTCTCTTACTTTGTAGAATTTTCGCCTAAATTTAATATTACGCCTTCTACTCTTTATTATATTCTTTAAACCCTTAGCGCTCTTACGACTCCTTCCTAAAATCCTATTACTGTTATTAATATTCTATTTTGTAATCCTATACTTCGGTTTCCTAACGACCGGTAAAATTCTTGCCCTTATATTTTCGTATCCTCCTTAATTAATTCTAATATTTAACGTCGTTCGTACTCTTCCCTACTTCGGCTATACTTTAAATTTCGCCGACTACGTTGTAAATACTCCGAATATTACTAATTTAAGCCTAGAGGCCTTCTAAATAATATTTACGGAATATACCTATATAATTAATAAGTAGGGTAAATATCCTTCCAAATATTATAATATTATTTCTTTTTAATATTATTTAAATATTATATCTTAGACTACTCTATATTTATTCGCCGCTTTAAAGTATATACTCGATATCTCCCTCGGCTACTATAATAAGTATAACTTTATTTAAGCGGTAGCGGTTATTATTATAAACGCTCCGGCCAACTTTAATAAATTTATTAAGAATTTCTAGTAAATTTACGCGTCCTTCCTTAACGCTATATATATTCACTTAATTAATAATAATTTCCTAGACTAATTGGATACCTTTTCTTCTCTCTATTACTTCGGTAAATTAAAGGTCGTAGACTATAAAGAAAAGGGTTACCGTAAGAAATTTATAATCGATTATCCTACTACTATTCCTCTTTATATTATTTCCGCCGGCGTAATTAGTAGTAGTATTAGCCTTATGATACGGATTTTGTATCGAAGGCCTCACGATCCAGTAATGGGAGTCAGTAAGGCAGTAAAGTAAGTGATAATTCGTAAGAAGAAGAGGAAGCTCTAGAAGCCAGGCCATGCCCAGTTATATACTGGGCAGGTGCCAGGCAGGCAACAAAGGTCCGGAGGACCTTTGTCCTGGCTGTAAGAACCAGGACTTCCGTGAACTAGCTAGACTATTCTACAAGGTCCTGGAAACCTCCAGTAACCAGGGTTTCCGGTATCAAATGCCGGCTCACAAGAAAAGAAACCATTGTCCTCAATGGTCTACCAAGTGTCCTCCGAAAAGATCTAGGTCTCCTCCGATACTCTCAAGGTCTTCGGGATGCTCCGGAGCGGAACGGGATGCATCAGGTTTTGATAAGGCGAAGATGGACAAAGTCCATAGAGGTCCGTTGAAGTCCGAAATGCCAGGAAGCAGACTAGGAGTGACGAATCCATGCCGAGGTAGCGAGGGCAAGGGATTGAGGTGTTGATGTTGAAGATGTTGCTCAAGTGGTTGGCAAAGAAAAGAAAGAAAGGGAAAGTAAAGGGGCAAGGGAAGATGCCAGATCTGCAGAGAAATCCAGAGGCAGGATCGTTACATGTATGAATGGCAGCCAGTGCCATGAGCTGACAAGAGCTGTAACGAGCTGGCAAAGGGTGACAGACTGGATTATCGAAAAGGGGCTGACAACTTGTGAGAAGCGAAGAAACAAGACGGCCGCTGAAAGTGGGTAATCCGTTGGGAAATGTGAAGAAGGGATTATTAGGGGTAATGATGTAAAGAAATGGAAAACGAGTAAGAGAAAAAAAGGGGGAACAAGGAGCTCATCCAAGGCTGGCGGTTGTCAAGCTGCAGAGGCCACGACGGGAAGCTTGCTCATGAAGTCCTTGAGAACTCCATAGTCCATCGTGATACTCTTTAAAGGGCGCCAGCTAGTGTCGTTGATCCAAGAGGCCTTTCTCTTCTTGTTGGCCAGCATCGAAGGGCGGCAGTGGCCATGCTCGTTGAGGTGAGCAAAGAGAAGGTTTCTCGAAGCAAAGATGGCGCCACAAGTACGGCAATTGCAAGGCAGGCAAGGGGATGAAGCCTTCGGTCTCGGGCTTGGTGATGCCGTTGTTGTCTCGGGAGTAACGGAGACGGGGCCGGGGTTCGGGGCCGGGGCGGGAGCTGGAGCTTGTGATGCCGTGCTTGGTGTTGACGGGGGGCGAGTTGCAGAAGCTCTTGAGGGCGGACGAGTTGCAGAAGCTGTAAGCTTGGGCGAAGGTGGACGAGTCACAGTGGGAGCTGGCGAGGGTGGACGAGTTGCTTTAGAAGCTGGGGGGTGGACCGCAGGGGAAGCTGGGCGGCCACCAGAGAAAGTAGCAACGTCCTCGTTGCAAGAGCCACGTCTTGACTTGCACGTATTCGAATAGACGTGGTCAAAGAGGGCGTTCCTGGAACGAAAGCTGGTGTTGCACTTCCTGCAGGCGTGCTCAACAGAGACCTTGGGAGCAGGCGGTTCGGAAGAAGACATCTTAACCATGGGTCCTTCCAAGAAACGGATTGCTTCCCGCGCAGCTCTAGCCGTTTCACGGTTGGCTCGAAGGCTTTGTTTTACGGTCCTCAAAGCCTGTTTGGGAACCACAACGTTGTCACCATCACATGGCTCGATGGAAGCCACGGTCTGGACTGCTGAGATCGTGAATGTGGGGATTGGTGTTTCTCGTGGAGGGGGTTTGAAGAGAAGAACACCTGGAGTATAGAAGAAAAGAAAGTCCGCAGCTGGTGGAAGTTCTTGAGCGTGCAGCAGAGCATTGTAGTGGTCCGCGTTCATCGATGTGTAAGATCCGTGACCAAAGAAGGACTGAAAGGGTGGATCAAGGGGAAGACCTTTTTCTTGGAGTCTTTGCTGACGTTGGCGATGGGCCACGAATTCCGTTACTTGGTGAAGAAGACTCTTGGAACTAGCTACACACTCGGCCATGGTTTCCTTGAGATCCTCCATGGTGAAAGGAAAGAAGCTTCTGGTTATCGACACTGTCTGAAAGGGAACACGGCGGGGAGGAAGCTTTGTTGTTGAAGTAGAATGCCGTTCGAAAGGGAGGGGAAGCTGTTGGACAGACCGTAAAGGAAGCTGGGCGGCCACTAGGGAAAGCTCCAACGTCCTCGTTGTTGGTAATGGCCTTTCGAAAGCGGGAGGCGGCGGCGGAGAGGAAGCTTCTGGTGAAGTCGAAAGATGGTACTTGAAGACTGAAAGTCTGGTTCCGACGGGAGGAGGCAGATGGAGAAGCTTCTTGGTGACGATGGCCGTTTAAAAGGTGGGGCAACGCTGGCGCAAACGAAAACTGGCCGTTTGAGGTCGCTGTTTGGTGATGGGGAGAAAGCTTTGATAGTGTTGTTCACGGTCGCTTTCTCGAAGAGAGGAGAGGAGTGGCGGAGTTGAACTTGCTGGGCGAACCGCGGGGAAAGCTGGCGGCTCACAAGCAAAGGACAACGTCCTCGTTGTTGTTGTTGATAATGCTCGCCGTTTTATTGACGAGATAGGAGGAGAAAAGAGTGACCGTGTTGCTCAGAAAGGGAGTACCTGAATTCGTCGCTTTCTGAGGAAGTTGGTCAATGGGCGGGAGCGAGGCACGCTCACAGATACAGATCTTGAAAAGAAGCTGACTGCGAATCAATCTCTTGAAAAGGGCCTTGATTGTGGCTCGTTGACGGCTGGTGAAGTCTTGATCTTGCTCACGGCGGGGGAGCTGTTGAGAAGAGGATTTCTGGTGATCTGACAGATCTGGTGTCGAGGCGCCTAGTGAAAGGGTCGGCTGGTGTTGCTGGCGTGGTTACCTGAATTCGCCACGGTCGCGAGAGGTCTTCACGGTTGTCGTTCGTGAAGTATGATGATGAAGGAGGGCGGTTGAGAATCGAACGCGCCGTCGTCGTCTGGCTAGTATGGTTTGAGATAGAGACTAGAAGATCTTGATGGTCATCACGATCTTTTAGTTGCAGCTACCATTTGATACGGATTTTGTATCGAAGGCCTCACGATCCAGTAATGGGAGTCAGTAAGGCAGTAAAGTAAGTGATAATTCGTAAGAAGAAGAGGAAGCTCTAGAAGCCAGGCCATGCCCAGTTATATACTGGGCAGGTGCCAGGCAGGCAACAAAGGTCCGGAGGACCTTTGTCCTGGCTGTAAGAACCAGGACTTCCGTGAACTAGCTAGACTATTCTACAAGGTCCTGGAAACCTCCAGTAACCAGGGTTTCCGGTATCACCTTAGTATTAGTAGTCCCCCGGGTTCGCTTATAGCGGTCGATAGCCCCTACGCTACCGAAATAAGTCCCGGTTAAGACGAATAGCGTCGCTAAATTACTTGTAATTTAATATAAATAATAAAAATACTCTGTATCTTTGTTAATTGTATTTAAATATTAATTAAATAGTTCCTTCGCCGTTCCGTTCCCTTTATTAAATTATAAATCGGAATTAATTCAATTAATCTCCCTACTACTCCCGTCGTCCCTGTATTTTAATATTCTAATATTATAAATAAATAAATAGTTTTATATATACCGCGCGAATTCCCTACGCTATTCCCCTTCTAATTCGACTACTAAACGGTACTTATTTAATTTATTTAATTTAAATACCTATAAAAGGATTTTCTCCGCTTTAATTCTATTATTTAAGTAAATTTAGAATTCTTCTTATATTTACGGCTAATCGGTTATTGTTGTCTAATATTCCTCTATCCGTAGATATTTAAAAATGAAGTATTTAAATGTTTCCTCCCCGGTTCCGTACGAATAAAACGGCGTTATAACGTCCAGTACTTTCTTCCGGAAGAGGAAGGACTAGAGCCTAATAATTCTTATTCGGGTTTAAGTAAGGAAGGAACTCTATACTTTCGTTAATAGGTATAATTTATTATTATCCTCTAGTAATTAGCTTTTCTTCTTCTTCTTCTTTTTTACCCCGACTATATACTATTTAATAATATTATTACTAAATTTTATATTAAAGTTAATAATAATAAATTTATACCGCCGATTTAATTTGGTTACCGCTGCCGCTATTTAATAATTATAGTATAATACCTATTCTCTTTTTATAGTATCCTCTAATTATTCCTCTTAATCGATAGTAATTAATTCTAATATTTATAATAAGGGTAAGGGCATTCCCGTTTCCGAGGGCGGTTTTACTACTAATATAATAAATTTCTCTATTAATACCTATTTTTCAACCTATTTAATTTTAATAATACTACTTTCGGGTCGGTTAGTAAGTAATCGACTTCTTACTTTTATTTAAATATAGTTAATTACTTAAATTGTAATCCTTCGGACGAATTTAATTTAATTTATTTGGGTAAGCCTTTCTTCGAAAGTTTTTACCCTTTTATTAAAATAGAAGTTAAATAGTAAATAAAATATTTCTATCTCTAGGTTCCTTACCAGTATAATTTTATACGCCCTAGCGATAATTTTTAAGTATTTAATTTAATATTTAATTAACCTAATTATTATCCTTTACAATTTCCTATAGACTTTAATCGGTTAATAGAAGGCTAATACTCTATATACGATAGCGCTTTAAATATATTTAGTATAGATTTCTCTTATTTATGTAAAAGAGTAACTTTAAGTTTTTATTATTAATTGTATTAAAGTATTTATTTATATAATTATCTTTTTCTTTACTACTTTTACGTATATTCAATAATTAAGCTTCCGGTTTAATTAAACCTTTAAGAATCTTATCGATTCCGTCGGTTAAAATACTATTCTACCGATTTAGAAAATTTCTGTCTGCGGTTCCTTTATTTGCGTAAAATATATAAGCTCCGTTTTATTCGCTTTGAATTCTATTCCTCTCTTAGTTGCCTATTCGGAGTAGATTTCTTATATTGCTTAGAAAATCCTATAATTTTCCTCTATCGTTTTAATTATTGTAATAATATTAGTATCGTCGGTAAAACTAATTATAATTGTATTTTTAATCGTAGCCAATTTACAGTATAATAAGGTAATAAAAAGAATAAAAAGGATTAGTAAGAGGGGGGAGCCCTAGGGTATTCCTATTATAATATTATAAAGGTTCGAAATCTTATTATCGAAGAAAAGGGAACCTTTTCTTCCGGTAATAAAATTATCGACCTATTTAAGAAGTTATCGTAGGAATTATATTTTTTATAAGGTGTATAAAAGCTACTTATAATTAATTCTATTGAATATACCCTTTAAATCGAAGAGTATAAAAAACGTTACGGCTTTAAATTTCTAAGCCGAGTAGACCGTATCGGTTACTACCCTAACTATAAATTTTATTAAATAACTTATTTAATTACTTATTTAACCTTCCGGGAGGAGGTTAAATTCTTTTACCGTTTACATTAACTTTATAATAATTAAAGTTTCGAGGATCTTTCTAACGTTACTTAGTAGTAAAATCAGTTTCTATACGCCGGCTAACTTTTATTATTTAATGCTTTTTCTTAATTTTTTTAAAATAATTATTTTCGTATTCTTAAACCGTTAGGGGAAATATCCGAACCGAAAGTTCGCTATAGCGAAAGCTATTATAGCTTATTTAAATAGCGCCCTATAAACTTTTAAAAATTTATTTGAAAACTAATTAATACCCGGTACTTTATTTAATACTATCTTTAAAAGGATTTCTTTAATATCCTCTTTAATAATTTAATTATTAATAATTACCGGGGTATCGCTGTTTAATAGTTAAATTTAATTTAGTAAATAATTTATAGGAATATTTACTTTAGGGAAGAATCGGTCGGCGAAGATATTTGCTTTACTACTATAGTTTTCGATTTTATTTACCCCTTCGCTAGGTTTAAAGGCTAATAGTTTAGGCGGATTTATTAAGCGGTAGCTCCGGGTTCGAACCTACCTCTCTAATAATTAAAATTTATTTAAATCCTTTAACGCAGAGGTAATATAATTTTACTATTTTACCGTCTAAGTCTTCGAAATAAATCGTTTCTTCTTTATTATTACTTCTATAAATTCCTTCTAATTTAAAGGCGTTCTACTCCCGAATTATACTTATTACTTCTGCTATATATTTTTCGTTATTATTTTATATTCCAAATTCTACTAATCCGTTTATTTTTTCCGACTTTTCTTCTAATATAGGACGAATTCCTCCGCGATACTAATAAATTCTCCGTCGAATTTATTAAAAGCTAATTCGAAGTCTTCTATTATTATAATCTCTTCCGGGACCGATATCCGCTTTTCCGCTATATCCTAAACCTTTTCTACATTTATAAGATTCTAATTATATCTTCCTTCCTCTTCGGCCTTCCTATTCTATTTTTTAATTTAGATTTAGATTTTTTAAGGATAATAATCTAAACCGGTTTATTCGTACTATTAGATTCCCTAATATTCGGCTTCGATACTACGTATTATTTATATATAATTAATTATTTTATCTTTCTCTCTTCGAATTATATTATTAAATTATATTAGTTTTCTACGAAGGGTTAATAAGTTTAATTTCTATTGCTATATTTAAATAATAAATTGTTCGGCTCCTAGGCTAATCCTATTCTTTAAATCCTAATTAGGATAATAAAAGTTAAAATCCCCGATAATTATTTAATAGCCCCTTAAGGGTCTCTCTTCGAAGAATTCGAAGAGGGGAAACCCTTATTAATATTCCGGTATACCGCTTATTAAAATAGGGGAATAAATAGAATAAATGGTCGTTAATTTTTGTAAATTCTTAAATATCGCTGCGGCTTAATCCTTTTCCGATTAGAAGTCTAAATCCTTAAAATTCTACTTCTTATTTATATAAATCGCCGCCCTCCCTTTCTTTAAATAATTAACGCTATAATATCTATTACCTCGTAATTAATAAATATCTTTATTTATATTTCTATTTAGCTCCTAAATTACTATAATATTGTAAGTCTTTTTTTATTCGAATAAAAATTTTCTTCTCTCGTACGACTTCCTTATATTCTAATAGAATATTTTCAATTAAATTATTAATTACCCTATAAGAAGGTTCTTTTTAATTTAACGGCGGATAAAGTAAATATTATATCTTTAACGGCGGTAGCGCGTATAAAGATTATAGAGCTGGTACGGGTATAATCGCTGGCGTTCTACGAGTGCGTATACGTATTTATCGGGCTAAATTAGCCTATAGACTTCGGCCGAAAGCTATTTCTAAATATTTTTTATTTAAATCGGCCTCTCGTCGCTTTTCTAATTAATAATTTCTCTAAGGTTATAATAGAACGGGAATTAGGGGGGGCGTCGGGGATAGTAACATCTTCTTCCGGTTTAATTATCGGCTCTAATATTAATTTAACCGATCTTTTATAAATAGTAAAGCCGTAGGGCCTTTCGGTATATATAATTAAAGTTTTTATATAGGCTACTCTAACGAACGGGTATTACTTTTTATTAAAGGCGAAATACCCCGACTTCCTATATAGTTTATAATAAATTAGAGAATTATTTTTATTCGAAAGGTAATTCTCTTCGCTAAAGCGAGCCTTATTATACTTAAATTAATTATAGCGGCTATAAATGTCCTTTAAATAATAAAACCTTGTTATATATCCGAATCCCTAATATTTAAAGTATTATTAAATAGTAATTATAGTTTAAAACGGTTCGTATAAGTAAATTCCGCCGTCCTAGAGGAAGAGGTTTTTTTAGAGGAAGATTGCCGCCTTCGTAGTTGTAACTTTTACTAAAATTATCTTTCTATCTTCCCCGTTGTATCTCTTCTAAATTTTTATATAAATAATATCCGCTTCCTTATTCTTCTCCTTTATTTCCTTTAGTATTGTATTATTTAATCTTCTATCGAAATTAGCCTAGGGGACTCCTTTAATTAAAACTCCTATAGTACTAAGGGTTATAATAATTTCTATTCCGAAGACTTCCTTCGTTTAAGTATAATACTTTTAATACTATTTACGTATAGGTTCGTTAAAAATTATAATATAATCGCTACTTATTATTATTCGAATAGTTATTCGGACTCCCTTATATTATTTCTCCTTTAAAGCGTTCTCGATCGTTTACTTCGTATTTTCGTTCGATTGTTTAATATATTAAATAGAAATCGAAATTCTTTTAATTATAAGTTAGCGTTTATAATTAGAGGGGATAAATTTTAATATAGTAATAGTAGTTAATTATTAGAGGGTAGCGCCGATTTTACCCGGTAACTTCGTAATAATATTGGCTTATTTCTTCGGCGCCTCTTAGGTACCCTTTTTAAATTCCTTAAAAATATCTTTCTTTAAGTCGTTGAAGTCCTTTTTAGTAATAAATTGGTTTTCGCTAGCCTTATTTGCTTTAAGTATTTGGGATTTACTTTTCTTCGCCTAAATTTTTACGAATTCGAAAAGTAATTTTCGAACCTAATAATAGTTTTTAGGCGAAATAGTATTATAGTCTATAAATTTATTTGCTTAAGCGATAAATCTTTTTATAATTTTATTATCGTTCTCTATTTTCTCCGAAATTTTTATAGTAAATATAGCGTCGGGATCGTTATAATTAAAAATACTTCCGAAGGGGTTATAGACGCTATTTTCGAATTTACGCGCACCTCTATTAATTATTATCGGTAGCGACGGTTTAACGCTATCGCTATATTCGTCGTAGGATATTGCGAGGGGGGTAAACGACCCTCCTAAGTCGATTGTTGTTGTCTGTTTTCGTTTTGGAGCACTTCCTGACCAGAAATCGGCGTTTCCGGTTTCGGCGTCGTTTTTATATTATTTATAAAGATAGGGGAATAAATAGAATAAATAATTATTGGTTCTTATAAATTCTTAAATATTGCCGCGGCCTAATCCTTTTTTAATCGGAAGTCTAAATCTTTAAAATTCTATTTCTTATTTATATAAATCGCTACCCTACCTTTTTTTAAATAATTAACGCTATAATACCTACTACCCCTCAATTAATAAATATCCTTATTTAAATTTCTACCCGGCTTTTAGATCGCTATAATATTATAAGTTTCTTCTTATTCGAATAGAAATTTCCCTCTCTCATATAATTTCCCTATATTTTAATAGAATATTTTTAATTAAATTATTAATTACCCTATAAAAGGGTTCCTTTTAATTTAGCGGTAAATAAAGTAAGTATTATATTTTTAACGGCGGTTACGTACGTAATAATTATAGAACCGGTATAAATATAATCGCTAACGTTTTAAGAATATATAAAAGCGTTTATCGGGTTAATTTAGCTTATAGGTTTCGGTTGAAAATTATTTCCAATTACTTTATTTTTGGGTCGGCCTCTCTTTATACTTCTAATAAATAATTTTTTTAAGGTTGTAATAGAATAGGAATTAGAGGGGGCGTTAGGGATAGTAATATCCTTTTTAATTTTAATTATCGGCTCTAATATTAGTTTAATTAATTTCTTACAAATAGTAAAATTATAGGGCCTTTTAATATATATAATTAAAGCCTTTATATAGGCCGCTCTAACGAATAAGTATTACTTTTTATTAAAGGCGAAATACCCCGACTTCCTATATAATTTATAAAAAATTAGGGAATTATCTTTATTCGAAGGGTAATTTTCTTTATTAAAGCGAACCCTATTATATTTAAATTAATTATAACGGTTGTAAACATCCTCCTAATAATAAAATTTTATTATATATCCGAATCCCTAATATTTAAAATATTATTAAATAATAGCCGCGGCTTAAAATAATTCGTAGAAATATATTCTACTATCCTAAAGGAAGAAATTCTCTTAGAGGAAAATTATTACTTTTATAATTATAATTTCTACTAAAATTATTCCCCTTTCCTCCCTATCGTATTTTTTCTAAATTTTTGCGCAAATAATATCTACTTCCCTATTCTTTTCCTTTATTTCCTTTAACATTATATTATATAATTTCTTATCGAAACTAACCTAGGGGATTCCCTTAATTAGAACTACTATAGTACTAAAAGTTATAATAGCTTCTATTCTAAAGACTTCCTTCGCTTAAGTATAGTATTTTTAATACTATTTATATATAGGTTTATCGAAAATTATAATATAATCGCCGCTCGTCGCTATCCTAATAGCTATTCGAATTATTTTATATAATCTCTCCTTTAAAATATTCTTAATTACCTACTTTGTATCTTCGTTTAATCGTTTAATATATTAGGTAGAGATCGAAATTCTTTTAATTATAAATTAATATTCGAAATTAAAGGGGATAAACTTTTAAATAATAATAATAATTAGTTATTAGAGGGTAGCGCCGATTTTACTTAATAATTTCGTAATAATATCGGTTTATTTCTTTAGCGCTTCCTAAACGCCCTTTTTAAATTCTTTAAAAATATCCTTTTTTAAATCGTTAAAGTCCTTTTTAATAATAAATTAATTCTCGCCAACCTTATTTGCCTTAAATATCCGGGACCTATTTTTCTTTGCCTAAATTTTTACGAATTCGAAAAGTAATTTTCGAACCTAATAATAATCCTCGGATGAAATAGTATTATAATCTATAAATTTATTCGTTTAGGCGATAAATCTTTTTATAATTTTATTATTTTCCTCTATTTTTTACGAAGTTTTTGTAACGAATATAGCGTTGGGGTCGTTATAATTAGAAATACCTCCGAAGGGGTTATAAATACTATTTTCGAATCTATATACACTTCTATCAAATATTATTGGTAGCAATAGTTTAACAATATTACTATATTCGTCGTAGGATATTGTAAGGGGGGTAAATAACCCTCCTAAATCGATTACTATTATCGGTTTTCGTTTTAGAGTACTTCCTGACCAGAAATCGGCGTTTCCGGTTTCGGCGTCGTTTTTTATAAAATTATAAAGTAAAATAAAAGAGGCGAAAAAGGAGAATGCCCGGGTAGTTAAAGAAAAAGCGGTTAAGAAAAGGATTAAGGAATTAGAGAAGTAAGAAATAAAAGCCCTTGAAATAAGGGTTTTAATAAAAAAGGATTTAAAGGAGGAGCGGAAGGTAGGTAAGACCGTAAAAAATAAACTACTATCCGATTAGTAATTTAAGAATATTTATAACGCTATATACCGTCCTATTAACAATTCTATATTGGATATTAATTAGAGTAATAGCTTTTCGACGGCTCTAAATATAAGTACGCTTCCGTTACCGAAATTATAAAAATAGAATAGTTAGTAAAGGATATTTATCGTTAAAGTAAGGACTTTTACTTATATTGGGATAAGTAAGGTCTATATTATATAAAGCGAGAATTTAGTTGGACGAAGACAAGATTTTACAATTACGCTATAGTTAGTAATTGCAATAAACTTTTATATTAAATATAGCGAAGTTATCGAGGAGATTAGTCTCTACGAAATTAATAAATTAATTGAATCTATAAAGATTAGTACCCTACTCCCCGAAGACGACGAAGAATATTAATAATTTATTATAAATAAATTCCCCGAAAAGTATTGGAACTATATTAATATATTTAATAAGAAGGAGTCTAATACCCTACTTGAATTAAAGGATAAAATTAATTATAAAATCGAATTCGAAGAAGGGAAGTCCCTCTAAGACCTAGGATATAATTCGTTATATAAAATAATATTTAAAGAATTAGAAGAATATAAATAGTATATTATTAATAAATTCTAAAAAAGATTTATCGAGGCTAATTCGGTATTATAGGCAGCGCCCGTACTATTTATACTTAAAGCAAATAGAGGATTATAATTCTATATAAACTACCGCAAAATTAATACCCTATTTAAAAAGGACCGCTACCTTCTACTACTTATTAATAAAATATTAATTCGTATTAATTAAATTAAAATATTTACTAAAATAAATATTTAGTAAGCATTTTGTCGTATACAAATATATCCGGATTATAAGGACCTTACAACGTTTAAAACACGATACGGCGTATATAAATATAAAGTACTACCCTTCGGATTAACAGGAGGACCCTCTTCGTTCCAACAGTTTATTAATAAAGTTTTAATAGGCTATTTAAACTTATTCTATAGCGTTTATATCGACAATATCCTAATCTATTCCGATAATTAAGAAGATTATAATAAATATATCGATATAATACTATAAAGATTTAAGGAAGTAGGGTTCTAAACCGATATTAAAAAATATAAATTTAGTATTACTAAGACTAAATTCTTAGGATTCATTATTAATATTAACAGTATTTCAGTAGACCCGGAAAAGGTAATAGCCGTAAAGGATTAGAAGACCCCTACTATAGTAAAAAGTATATAGGCCTTCTTAAACTTCTATAATTTCTACCGGAAATTTATTCGAAACTTTAATAGAAAAACTATATTATTTATTAATGTAACGAAGAAAGACTTAACTTTTAAATGGGACGACCGCTACGAAGAGGTATTTAATTTATTAAAAAGGAGCCTACTTAGCGCCCCTATATTATTATACTTCGATTATAAGAAAGAAATTCGAATTGAAACGGACGCTAACGATAGAGTATATATTGGAGTAATAAATTAGTTCTAAAAAAATAATAAGTAGTACCCCGTCGCTTTCTATTCTAAAATTATAAATTCTATAGAATTTAATTACCCAATTTATAATAAGGAATTAATAGTAGTTATAAAAGGGATTAGGTAATAGTACCCTAAATTTAAGGGGATTAAACTATTTATTATATTAACGGACTATTAAGCGTTCGAATATTTTAGCGAGAAAAAAATATTTAACGGACGATAAATATAATAATTTAAAATTTTATTAGAATATTAATTTAAAATAATATATCGTCCCGGTAAAGAGAATATAGCTATTAATACGTTATTATGCAAGTTAAAAGATTTAAAAATTATAAAGGATAAGAAAAAGGATTAATTTACCTTACGAATATTTAAACCCGACGGAGACAGCTTCTTTACTTTCGCCGGCGATAAACCAGTAAATTTAAAGCCTCTAATTAATTTAGAGGGGGAGGATGAAACAGTTAGCGTAGAAATTATTAAATTAGAGATTAATTATAATTTAATTAACGAACTAATTTAAACCAATCGATTTATAGAATTACTATTAATTTATAAAGAGAAGGCGAAGGAGGAAAGTTCGCTATTTATTATTAAGGATAGCCTATTAATTAAAAATTATAAATTAATAGTCCCGGAAGATAGTAATTTACGAACTAGGCTTATCGAAATAATTTATTGCCTAGTTACTTTAATATATTTAAATAGGAATAAAATTAAGCAAATAGTCTATAAGCAGTATTAGTAAATAAGGCTGGCGGCTAATATAGATCGRTATATCGGTAATTACTAGACTTATAAAATATTAAAGGTACTTAGAAATAAAACGCCCGGCTTAATATACTCTATCCTATTGAAAGAGGATTATAGAGTTTAGAAGTTATTAGTAATCGATTTTAAATTTATACCGAAGGATCATTATAATTATAATATATTAATAGTTATCATAAACCGGTTTTTAAAAGTAAATTGGAATATCCTTTATAAGGATACTATTATTACTAAAAATACCGCTATTTTATATTATGGAAGCCTATATCGACTTTTCGGCCTTCTCGACGAAATAATTAGCGATAGGGGCCCCTAATTCGTATTATAAATAATATAGGAAGTAGCCTCCTTATTAAACGTTAAATAGAAGTTAGCAACGTTTAAGTATTTATAAATAGCTGGACAAATCGAGAATTTCTATTAGTATATTAATTAACAATTAAAACTATATATTAATTACTAATAAAACAATTAATTAAAATTTATCCTAACTTTCGATATAATTTAAATAAATCTCCCCTATAATAATTTAAATAAATTATCGCTACGAAAAATTATAATAAATTATTTTATACCTAACGTACTAAATTAAGAAGATAGGGTGGAACCTAAACCCTTTAAAATAGAAATTAATTATTAAAAAATTTATTAATTAATTGAACAGTTAAAAACGTTTTATATAATAGCCCGGTTCGTTATTAATAAAATATAAGAATAATAAACAGTATAGGTTAATAAATACCGGAGGGAACTAAATTTCGGGGTTAGCGATCGAATCTTTATTATTAAACGGGGTTAAATTACGGATCGGCCTAGCGATAAATTTAATTAGCGTTAGACTAGGATCTTTTATAAAATTAAAGCTATAAAAGGCTATTCGTATAAATTAGAAGTCTTAGATAGTTAGAGAGGTGCGACTATTTACTACGCGGACTATTTAAAACGCTATTACAATAACCTTCTGCCTAGCTAAGGTAATAATAACCCTAGTAGCGAAATAGTTGGGGATAAAGAAGAATAGGAAGTCCTAAAGGTAATATTATTAAAAATAATGAGAGGGAAATTAGAGTATTAGGTAGAATAGAAGGGTTAGGACCCCGACCTAAAGTTCTAGCCGGCAAATAATTTTACTAATTTGGCCGAATTATTAAAGGAGTATTATAACGCTAACCTTACGATGCCGGGTCCCCTAATACACTTCGTTTAATAATTAGTAGGAAATAAAGACCCTTACAATAACGATAATAAATTAGTAGAGGGATTACGAATTGGGTTAAGGAGGAGAATAATAGTAAGAAAGAAATAGGAGGACGATAGAAGAAATATTCAATTTATATTTATATTAAAATTTTAATTTTTATTCTTAAGGCTTTAGGGTTGAGCCTTAACCCAGGGGGGAGGGTAGTATAGCGACTGGGATTTAATACTATGGATTATATCCTATTCGTTTTATTATAATACCTATAGGACCTACCGGTACTATCGATGCGCGCACCCTAATTAGCTACACGGGCGGCATTAATATACACGCCCATTCAATTAGCACCGCGACCTATATATCGCATTTACGTGCATTGTTAGATTAGATAAGGAAGGCGGTCGAGGCTGGCAGAATCTGGGCCCATCCTATATAAGGATGTAACTCTAGAGCCTAGATCTCAACCTCTCCCTCTTTCCTTCTTTAGCTTTAGTTATTTTATATACTTATACCCAACTACGCAATACGGAACTACGTGAGCTGGTGCATCGTAACAAAAGTTATTAACCTTACTCAAAGTTAATTCCCCTCCCTACTCCCTACTATCTACCTATTCCTCTACTAACATCTTTACTATTTTTATTATTCAAACTCGGTCTATACTACTTCTAGCATCGCATTTAATACTATACTCTACTACCTCTCTTCGTCCCCTAATAATAACGACTCGATAAAAACGAATTAGTCGAAATTAAAAACGGTAATAAAATTCGCTTTAAAGTTAATATCATTTCTAATATTTTATTTAAAAGGGCGAAATAATTAACCTTACTTACTTTATCGGCTCTAGCAATATTATTACTAATCCGTAGAAGTAAATTATCAGTTAACTTTTTAGCTTTTTAACTTTTATTCTTTCTATCTATTAATTAATATAATTCGGTCCTATATTTAATTTAGTTAAACAATTAAATAGTCAATTAAGATAGATTCTAATTAAGAATAGCCGCCGCCTAGCAACTAAGAGTAGTATAATTAAATTCGGAAGTATAATATATATAAAAAAGTTAAGCCAATATAAATATTTATTAGTAAAAGAGATCCTAATAATTATATAATTATATACAATACCTATTATAATAAAGTAGTAAATTAACATCTTATTTTTTATATCTAATTTACCCTTCCCTTTAATTAATCAACCAGCTAGTTAACTAATATTATCTATTTAACGGTAAATCCTTTAAAATGTATAAATACTATTATAAACCTAATATACTATATTATTCTATTACCTACGGGTAAATAGTACCTTCGAAAGTTAAAATCCGAGCCGTGGGGGGTTGCGGGTACGATTTAGGCAATATTAGCTAGCTGGCTAGCTACTATTTTAAACAACTAATATTTCCTTTATTTTTTTAGAATTAGACTTTAAAGTAAAAGCGCGGCGTATTTATTCGATCCTTTACTTTTAATACCTTATTTACCTTTACTAGCAATAAAAAACTTCCCGCCGATACCCTACTATTTTCCTTAGAGGAAGCCCGAATTAAACGTAATCTATAGATACCGATCCCGCAAAAGTTCCGCGATGCCGCCGCTTAACCCCCTTAAATTCCGGCATTCCAGCCTCCGGTAATTCAACGTCTAGTATTTTAAGTATTTTAATGTTTCGATCCCTATTAACGTTTTAATAACGAAGAAGTTAATATTTTTATTTAAGAATTAAAAGTAGAATAAAATTAATAGTAAGAGGAGAGAATATTTGGAACCCTTATAAGAATATAAGAAGAGTTTGAAGTAAGAAGGCAATAGTAATAGTAGGTTGGTTAACCACAATAATTAATTCAATAGGCCGGTTAAGGATAGCGACGACTACAATTTTTTGAATGGTAAAGGCAAAATTAATTATAATATTCCTAATTCTAACGTTAAAACCGATAGGCCGAATAGAATTTATAATAATAAAGCTTACTAGAAACCGAATTTTAAAAAGATTAGAATATTATTAAATATATTTAGAAGTAGGTTAGACAATATATTAATAGATAGGCTCCCCGGTTGCCAATTATACGCCCTGTCTCGGAAGTTTAATAACCCCCAATCCAGTAACTTCTAAATTAATAACCCCCCCTAACCGCCCAGCAACCTAAATCTTACCGGTTCAAAATATATAAGTTTAAGTTCCAGCAAATTAAGGAAAAGGTTAAATAGATTATATTAAATACTCCTAAGTTTTTATTTAATAATAATAATAATAATCTTATTCCCTTTGTTATATTTATATACAGCGCCGTAATGGTATAGGGTCCTTCTCTAGGTTCTTTGTAGGAAAAACTGTACGGCGATAAGCGCTGTCGGATGAAAACTATTAACTATTTTCGGTCGCGATTAAATTATGCTTTCTCCTTCCTAATTCTAATTATAGCGGTGCTTACCTACCGCCCTAGCGAATAAGCTATATTCTATTTACTAAATATTAATACTATAACCTTCGAAACTACCCGCCTTTCTATCCTATCTTTATACTACTATTAATATTATTATTCGTTCGTAACTATCGTCGTTAAACTAAATACTTCTTCCTCCCTACCTAAACCTTTAATTCTACTTTAACTTTTACTTATACCCGGGGTACTACTATAATTATTATTTAACCTCCCCCTCTACGCCTAATTTTCCTCTGTTTCTTCTTTTTTTAATCGGTTTAAATTATTGTTAATATAGCCTCCTCTTCGTTTTCCTAAGAGGACTTTAATATAGTAATAGCCAATCTCTCTCCTACCCCCCCGCCCGTCGCCGGTCCTATAGACCCCGCGATTTAAATCAAAATTTTAGACTCTAACCTACGCTTAGCTTTCTATTACAATATCGAGTAGTAAATTGTCCTTATTTCTTACTATAGTAATACCCTTCTAATATTCTTAACCCCTATTTCCGTCGCCTACCCTACTTTAATTATATTTTTAAATTATCGACGATAGTCTATAGCTTTATTAAACCTAATATAATTAATATTTATAAAATTATTATATATAATACTTATTAAATTAAATATAAGTATTTATTACTTTCCTTCCTATTACATTTTATTTAATATTTTTATCCTAACGATTATTTTATTCTCCTCCTAGTATCGGTTGATTTATTTTCGCTATATATTTAAAATCCTTAGCGGCTTCTATAATTTTCGTAATTTTATATAGAATATAATTATTATTATAATTATTAAATATTGTAACGACCCTACGCGTATTGTACCCGAGCGCGATACCTTTGTTACTTTATGCTTTAGTATAAATACTTTTCTCTAGGCCGTTCGTACCTACTTAAAGCGCGATGATATCGCTATATTAATCCTTACTATATTGCGTTGTAAGGATATCGATACTTATACTTAATTAAGTTACTATAATGCCGGCGATTTCGACGAGGGTTTTGAGGGTATTACTATTACTAATTCCCCGATGGAGATTTTGGACGATAGCCCTTCGGCCTCTAGTAGTTCTTCGGGTAAATAGGATTTTATATTTTGGAGGGAATCCGTCGATTTAAAGTTAGAATCGATAAATAGAAAGTTAAATAAGTTGCTGCGTTTTGCCGGCTCCTACGATAGTTAATTAGAATCCCGGCGCCTCTTACAATAATATTAGGTAAATTTTCTGTAATTAGATTAATACCGTTGTTCCCTTTATTCCTAATGGTTTCTCTTTATCGTAGTGATGTATTTATGTGTGTATTGCGGCCTCGCGATGCTCTCCCTCTAATTCGACTGCTAAGCGGTATTTATTCAACCTGTTTAATCTAAGTGCCTACGAAAGGATTTTCTCCGCTCTGATTCCGTTTTTATTTAATAGTAAATATTTATAAGTACATTTATACCGTTTTTTATTATAATATTTAATAACTAATATTATTATAAAATAATAAAGAAACGGTTCGAATACGTATAGAATAGAAATAAATTAAGCGTAATTATTATTATCGAAAATGTAAAAAAGAAGAAGTTTTATTAATACCTTTTTTAATAATTTTAATTGTACGATAATACCTAAGTCTATAAAAAAGTAAATTTATCGCAATTCTTTATATATTAAGCGTACAACCTTCCCCGCGACTTCCGCAATCGCCGCCCAAATAGTTTACTATATTATATTATTGAAACGCCCATCCTTCCACCTTAAAGCGCTAAGGTCGGGCCCACCCCAGGGGTGCCACAATTGGATCCGCACCAAAGGTCGCGCGGTCCGTGGGCCCGCCGAAGCGCCGAAACTGGAAGGAGCGGCGGTTCTATCTATAGGCGTCCAATGTGCAGAAAATTCGGTTCGCATAGTAGCCTGTACGCGCTATTAACATTGTATCTCGCAATCCCAAAAAGGAAATTTTGTAGGTCATCGGGACACATTTTGAATAGCAGCCCAAAAAGGCCACATTTAACATTGCAATTGAGATTGCTCTTCAACCAGGAGATGCATCAAAGTGCAACTAAGTACAAAATATTCGCCTAAATTCTGCGGTCATTTTAATACTCTATATAGCCTGTGCAGTGCACTAGTTGTTGAGAAAAGTCAAAAAGAGTGGTTTTCATTGAAATGCGACCGTCGCAAATAACCTAGGACTAGGACTAAGTCCCCAAATGACCAAGTCCCCAAAATAACGAAGTCCCCAAAATGACCAAGTCTTTTCACCAAAACCCCTAACCCTAAAAATGACCAAATCTTCAAAATGACCAAGTCTTTTTCAATAACCAAAATTTAAAAAATGACCGTCTTTTCAATAACCAAAACCCCTAACCCTAAAATTACCAAATCCTCAAAATGACCAAGTCTTTTTCATTGACCAAAATTTGAAAAATGACCAAGTCTTTTTCAATGACTAAAATTTGAAAAATGACCGTCTTTTTAATAACTAATAACCCTAACCCTAAAAATGAAAAAAAGGGTACCAAAATAATAAGGAAGAAACGGTGGTCATTTTGCACACGGCTAAAAGTTAATACGGCCTTTGGTTGAGGAAGAATTTTAATTTAAGAAAAATTTGACGAATGAGTCTTTAAGATTCACATTCCTTTTTATTTTAATTTTTTTTTTAAAAAAAAAGAAAAAGGTGGAAGGAATAATGGGCGTTTTACTGTCTCCCTCGGGCAACAACCTAGCTCCGCCCAAGGGAACACTATTTTTTATATACCTATCCCTAATATTAATATTTAGTATTAAATAAAGATCTATATTTATTACCGTTAAAAATAGCCTTATAAAGAATTTATTAATCTATTTTTTAAGGAGGTAAATATATGCCCTAATTGCTAGCAAAATAATTTCCCTAGCTAAAATAATATTAACCCTTTTAGTAATATCACCTAGTCGGATCCCGATCCCAATAACGAAATACCGTATTTTATTTACCTAATATATTACTAATTACGCCGGCCAATTAACTATAATCCCACTACTAAATTCTGCGTTATATATATATACAATACTCCTAATTATAATATTCGTAATAAATCGAAAGTTTATATTTATTATACATAGGAATATGCCAAGCGGAATTTCTTTAATAAATATAACGTTGAGTATAATTATTACCGGTTATACTAGGATTAAATTAACGAAGAGGACTTTAACCAAAATAAAGACGAATATATTTATAATTTCGGTAATAAAAATAATAATTTCTTCGGTATTAGAAATCCGGTCCGCCTTCCTCAAATAAGGAACCCGTTCGCCACCCCCCAAAATATTATATTTAATATTAATAATTATATTAAAGATTATAGCACCTTCGAAACCTTCGAATTATAACTACAACCCCAACTACTAAGAAGAGGTCGACTACCCAATATAAAACCTTTACGAAAACGAACCCCTAATATTCGATTCCCCGGCATAAGAAATATTAAAGTTAACCGCAATCCTACTTTTAACAGCGATATAATTACTAAAGCCATCTTAAAATCGGATTATTAATAGAATTTTACCTTTTACTAAAAATTAAATAAGGTAATTTAATAATATTATAAAAAATATAAGGAAAAGTAATTCGAAATAATAATCAACCGGAAGGGTACTAATAATTAATACCGTTATATAAACGCTAACCTACAACCTAACGACCCGTTCCTATATAATATTAAGAATAATATAGATTTTAGTACTTTTAATAAAAATAACCCAGTATTTCAGTTACTAAAGTTTAACCCTATTAAAGAAATATTTATTTCTAAGGTTTATATCTTTATTAATATTTACACTTTTAATAATATCCAACGGAAATATAAGGGTTATTATATTAATTTTCTTCGGGATATTAACTATATTTACCGTTAATTCCCTAAACTACCCTAAAAAATCGATATAGTATTAGTTAAACTATAAAACGTCTATAATTAAGTATATATTATTAACCGGGTTCGAAAGGATTTTAAGGTTAATTATTATAATATTGAAATATAGTTTCGATTTTTTAAAGATAACTACCCTGGTTATACTAATATTAAAATCTATTAAGCCCGTCTTAATTAATTATTAAAAGATGGAAATATCCTCAATAATATTATTATTATACCGGCCGATAAGATTAATATTAAAGAGTTCGAGTTCGAATTCGATAAAGAAGGTTAATAATAATTAGCTAAGATTCTCAAAGAAACTAATAAATTTGAAGTCGTTACGGCGCTAGATTTTATAGGGGGGTTAATAAATAATATTGATTAATTAAGAGTACAACTTTAAACAGATCCAATAGCGAATCCCCACTTTACTCCGGTACAGGTTATAGATTTACCGGATAACCAACCCGGCAGTCGTTAAGCTCCGGCCCCGAATCCTAATAATTAACCCGGCAATCAAGCACTAGTTCTCGGCCTAGAACCGCCTCCAAATCATAGTAGTTAAATTCCTGGAAGCCAAGTTCCTGGAAGCTAAGTTCGCGGAAGTTAGGCTTCGGTTATTCAAATTCCAGCTCCCGTCCCCGGCTAACTTATACTAATACCCCGTATTTATATCGAATAAGGCCCCTTCGAAGCTAGCCTATTAACGAATTCCGCCGTAATTAGCCTATCCTCTCTTAGGCATTCCTAATATTATTTCCTTATAGTAAAGCTAAATTTTTTAACCTTCGTTTAAAAGTAGTAAGGTTTAATAAATAAGTTAAATATATAATACGGTAATATAATAATTAATTTATTCGATATAAAAGATTTCGTTACGTCGCCTTCAATTCTATTATACGTAGCTAAGTTAACAGTAAAAATATATACTATATTAATCATTCTAAATTCGATATTAAAATTTTCGCCAATTAAAATAAATTTTAAAAATACTTCGAAGAGTGTAATAAAGAAGCTATTATTTTAACGAATTCTATTATTTAATTTACTAAATTACTTTAAAGCACCCGGTTATTTTAAATCTAAAAATTTAGGGATTTTTTATTATATGTCATTTTTATAAATATATCTACTATATTTATAATATTTAATACTATTAATTATTATTAGGACACTCTAATAAAGTATATACTTAATTATGATTAATAACTAGTATTTAACAACGCTAATTATTATATAATTTTTTAAAGGAATATTCTCAACAACCCCTATATCGCCACCTATTACTTTTAGAAGAAATTTAAGTTTTTTAAAGAATATATATTAATCCTAAAATTTAAATTTAACGACTATTAGTAGCAATTAGAATGCTAAATTCGAAGAACTAACTATACCTATAGTATTTATTAAATAAATAATATTAATACCCCCAATCTACGTAATCTAATTATACGGCGCGAATTTACTAAACTATAGGGTTATTACGTTACAGTATATAATCCAACACTTTATTATATTAAACAGCTAATAGAAGTATATTTCGGCCCAAATAAAGACCTAGAAGGACTACCTCCCGGTACTCGTCCCCGAAATACCAGAAGTTAAAATACTAATACTCCGGATCCCCATAATACTCAGGCTCAGGCCCAAAATTCCCAAGCCCAGGCCGAAAATCAAGATATTCAAGCCGACAACTCTTAGGCCTAAGTCGAAAATTCCCAGGCTCAAATCGAAAATCTTTAGGCCCAAAATCTTCAGGCCTAGATCGACAATCTTCGAATACAAATCCAATAATTTCAAACCGAAATAAATAATTAAGATACTTAAATTAAAGATAAAGATACCCCGGATGCCCCGCCGGGAAATCAAAAGGCTCAAACTAAAGATATCCCGGCCGAAGATAATGCCCCGCCGGGAAATTAAAAGGCTTAAGATCCGGCTCCGGTTTATAGTCCGGCTCCGCCTCCGGCTCTAATTTCGGCTAACCAAGTGCCCATTTTAATTCTACGAAATTATATCGACCGTATTAACGTATTAAATCGATTATATAACTAGATTAGGCATACCTTCTAAAAACTTATAAATATAATTAATCGAATATAATAATATACTTATAATAATATTTATTATTTTCGAGCTCGCCGTTAAATACGAGCCCTCCTAAGCGACCGTTAAATTCCAGACCCTAATCTTTTAAAGTTAAAATATAAAGTCTATTGTTTCTATTTCCTCCGGAAATTATATAATAATCCTATTCTTACTACTTATATTAATGTCACAGGGTTAGCTTGTATCGCACGTAATCACTCACGTGCCTTGTGCCAGCGCACAGCAGCTTCTAAGACTACTATCGCTATTAATTAACTAATTATAACGGCCGCTTACTATAGACCTATATTAGGCCTACTATTAACCGCCCTTATAAGGCCAATCTTCTAAGTATTCGTCTATACTCTCCTCCTTTCTCCTTTGTACAATTACGTATATCTATATTTATACTTACCCTTTTACTTATAATACTTAATTATACTTTTTAACTATTATATTTATAGCGTAAACCCTAAAATCCGTAAAATTACGTACGTTTATTAATTAGTAGCGCAATCTATACGTATAGGAATTGCTTCGTCGCCGAATCGTAGAATCTAATACTATTATCGAACTAAATTATACCTATTATAGCGATTTAGTTCGCCCTTCTTTACTTAGTAAATAAGAGGCTACTCTCTTTATTTAGTAGATAAGAGATCTCTTTTATTTCGTTACAACGACAAATTATTATTATATTCCCTATATTATTTATCTCCTTTAATAGTAATAATAATAGTTTTAATATTAGTAACTACCTTTCTTTTTTTGCCGGTAATAATGGAGCCGATATTAATTTACCTAATTTCGTTATAGTCCCGGACCCCGACGACGATATCGAACCCTATAATTCCTTCGATTTCGGCAATTTCTTTAATGTACTTACCGAAAACTACGTTCTAGATACTAATATTAATTATATTACCCTAATCGAAGTCGACTTTATTTATAAAATTGAAAATTTCTTCGGCGGATTTAATAATAATAATAGGCCTAAGTCCGTCCCTCGCAATTATTTTGTAGCCGCTACCGAATTTATTAACGAACCCGTTTTCTAATTAATTATTGAACCTTTCGGTCGTATTTTTTTCTCCGTCCTCGAAGATAATAACGATTTCGCTACCGATTTTATACGCTTTAAATACGAATTTAATATTATACGTAAGATTGCTAACAATAATTAAGCCGCCTTTAATACCTTTAACTTCGAATATACCTAATTAAAGTAAAAATACGTTTAATTCTAATAAGAATTCGAAGATTTCTAAATAGAAATAGCTTCTTCTAATATATTACTTAGGCGTACTATCGAAGATCCCCCCGTCTTCGATAATAAGGAAAAGGATCCTATTTATTATTGTAAAGCCTTTTATATTTAGAAGTTCTGTATTGTTACTTTATAGAAAGTTAATAAAGCCTATTTCCCTACCGAAGATATCAAAATCCTTAGGCTACAATATTATTAGGCCCCGAATTCCTATTTAATATTTAGGCCGACTTTAATACTATATTATTAGAATTCGACGATAATATAAAGTAACGTTAGAAAAATAGCGTTACTTTTATAAAGTATTTTAACGATTATTTTAATAACGTCGACTTAAAGTTCGACGCTAACCGCCGCCTTACCGATTTATACTAAAAGAATATACCTTTTTCCGAATTCGAAGTCGAATTTATTACTTTTATAGCTTATTATAATTTTAATAACGCTATAAAAGTTTATTATTTACGTAATAAAATTAATAAACGTTTGTACGATTCCCTAATCTATTGCGACCTTCCTACTAAGAATGACTTTATTAAATAGTTCGACCTTTACCGCTTTATTACTCGTAATTTCAATAATACTAATTATTATAATAAATTAATTAATTACTTTTATAAGGCGGAGTCCGGTATTAATAATAATAATAATAGTAATACTAGAGGTAGTAATAGTAGCGGTAGCGGTCCCAATGAATATACTATTAATTAAGGCGGTAATAAAATAGATTTTAACGCCGTCGATTTCGCTATTTTTATTTATAAGGAAGTCCTTAATTAGCGTACCCGTAATAGTAAATATTAATGCTACGGTAGTAATAATTATATTGTTTGTAATTACCTCGCCTTTATTAATTATAATAGTAAGGGCCCTTAGTACGAGAAAGGTAAGAATAAGGGTAAAAATAAGGGTAAGAATTATAATTATAGCCGTAGCGGCTAGGAGGAAGTCCGCGCTGCCAATATTACGCCTACTACTATAGCCGCCGCTCCTGCGGAACCTGCTATTAACGGCGAATATTATAATAAATAGGGAAATAAGTAACTTTTATATTTAATTGCGTATAGAGGCTTTACTAATTATTTTTATTATAGAAACGAATTTTAAATTCTTTTAAATTAGAGGTTTTAGAGGAGGTTAAGATTTAATTTTTAAAAAGTTCTACTTTATTAAATTTAATACTCTTATCTTTTTATATTATAACCAGTTTGTATAAAGATTATTATATTTCCCTTATTAATATTAATTATTCTAGTTTTACTTTTATCGATTATTCGTTTATAATTAAATATAACTTTCCCTATTTCCGTCTCCTTCGTACAAAACAGCTCGTTCTTATTAATAGAGTAATTAAAGGTATTATTTCTAAAGGGGTAATAATTAGGCTCTATATCGGCTATTATAAGGAGACGATTACCTTCTTAATTTATAATATTTCTAAGAATTATCTAATTATTTTAAGTTTCCTATAAATATAATATTATAAGTCCGAAATTGATTATAAATAGTATAGGTTATATTTTAATAACTTTATTTACTACGGCCGTTATTTACTTTTTAATTTCTTTAGAAACTAAACTTTAGTACTTAGAACCCTTTTTAATAAGGTTTTTATAGTTTTTATTCGTAGGAAACCTACTATTCCGTCTCTCCTATTTAACAAGGAAGAGACCGAATTTAAAAAAGAGGAGACCGAACCCGTCGTTCTATTTCTCCCCGCTGTTATCGAATCCGCTCTAAAGTTTTTAATTATAAAAATTCTTAAGGTCGACCTTAAAACCGGTTACCAAACCGTCCCTACTCCTGTTAGAACGCTAGTAATTAGGAGAGCCGGATTAAAAGTTGGTATTACTAATACGGCCGCTCTTCTTATTAAAATTAAAAGCCTTATATTCTATAAATTTTATGTCCGCTTCGACGGTTAATACGTTTTTACGGGTACGAAGCGCCTTTACGCCCTCCGCTGTTATTATAATTCTAATTATAATTTCGACCCTAATAATATTAAGGAGTTTAATGTAGCTATTTTCAATTTCGTTTACGAATTATAATAATTATAGCCGTACGTTACGAGTTATACTTAAATCGAGAAATTAGTAGCCGTAGTAGAGATTTAGGATATAAATTTAATTAAGGAAATAGTTAATAATATTATAGAGGGAAATAGTTAATAGTATAAAGAAAATCTTCTCCCTATTCTTTATAATTTTATTAACGAAATAGTTAATGTTTATTTATTAGAGGACTCCCGCGAAGCTATAATTTTCGCTAAAACTATCTACCTTACCGGAAACTGCGACGAGGACGTACTACTTTACGAGGAGACGATTCAACGAGTATATTTAATTAAAATTTCTGAGGAGGATGCGAAGAAATTCCTCAACAAAACCGACTGCCCTATCAAAACGAAGGAAGAGATTATCGCAATCCTAAAAAAATTAGAAAAACGCCGATATATTAACGAAGTAGTAGCTTTTCTCCCCTCTTTAGCGGATAAAATCCTTCTATACCAATTTTACAATTATAAAATCGAATTTAAGTTAGGCGAAACGTCCCCTAACGTATAATTATAACGAATATTATTTATTAAAATTATTATAATTAAAAAATAGATTAATAATAATTTAAAGAAGAATTTTATCCGTCTATTATAATTTGCGGCTACTTCGCTTATTCTATTAGTTAAGAAGCCGGGTAATAATATTCGTATTTGTGTAAATTATTATAGTATTTGTCACGGCACTGGCGGATGGCTTCCAGCACCGGGGTGCTGGGGCGCCGGCCCGGCTGCGGGTCCGCCACGGCGCACGTGATGTCGTGCCGCGCGTACGGGGCGCCAGAGCCTTGGGTCAAAACCCCAGACTCTGGGCGCGCCTTTGTACGTTTCCCTCTTTTCTTCTTCATTTTGTGATTCTACTATAGACTTGGAATCAACGTGTTAAGCTTGTCTCTCGTGACCACGTCGCTCGTGATAATTACAAGATTAATTCTATACTTCCAGGGAGGAATCAAAACATCCTATCACTTTCGAAAACAGCTTCAAGTCGGTCGTAGTTATTGCGACGACTCCCCTACGATGGCGCACACGCCTGACGAGAAGTCGGCTAAGTCCGCACCCAAGCAGAAGATGTCTGTAGAAGAGAGCGCTTAAGTTAGCGAGTCTTAGAAGAAGGCTATTTAGGCCCAGCTCGACAAGTTCGCTGCAGAGTAAGTCACGTTTAATGTCGACGATATCCCGATTACCCCTGAGTTTGTGGTATAGTAGGATGATGCTTTCCGTCGCCTTTTATTGAGTTCGGTGACTATTAAGGATAAGTGGTACGCCCAGTCCAGGTCTATCGATATGTTTAATTTGGAGGATATGGATGCCCCGGATTCTATTGACGAAGCTATTGCGTTTTTTAATTAGGAAGTTACTAATAAGATGGCCGTTGTGCGGTATACTTTCCGTACGGAAGATCTGTCCGTTTTTCTGTATGCGAAGATTAATGCGATTGCGAAGTATTACGTTAGATAGGGTGATGGCCCGGCCTTTGCTTTTAAATTATTTACCGCTATTGGTAAGGGATATTGGGCTTACTATTTGGAGGAGGGTTCTAATGTCCTATTGGTTGACTTCGGTACTTTTAAAGATATTATTGAGGACCCCGCCGGTTAAGAGGCTCTCTTCTAAGAGATTAAGTTGCGGGCTATCTTAGCCGAGGCTACTTTGGTTTAGTAATATAGTTATTAGGTTATTGCTATTAACCTGAATACTAACTTTGGTAGGATGTACGAGTACGCCGCTAATTTCTTTAATTTTTAGAAGGCCGCCGAGAACGAAAATATTAAACTTAAAGAAGATTTCGTCGATTTTTACGATAAGTTCGGTAGAGTAAACTACTTACCTTCGGTCGAAGGTAATGACAACGAGGAGTTTAGTCAATTCTATTATAAGAATGCCGCCCTCTACGAAAAGAATTGTAAGTTTAAGGAGGAGGTCTAGTTAATAGAGGCTCGTTTTAACGCCGCTTTGGGTAATTGTGTTTGCGAGGAGAATGATTGCTTCAATACCGATAATTCCCGTCCTGACCCCCGAGGTTCGTACGACGACCGGAGCTTACCCGAATTCGAAGCCGAATATAGCGGTTCCTTTGAATAGCCCGTCTATCGTAATTGTCCTAAATTATTAATTTAGTAGAATTTAACCAAAGACGACCTAGTTAAGGCTAATAACGACCTGGCTATTATTACTGCTTAAGTTGAAAAGTTGGGTACCGAGGTGGCCCTTAAGGAGAGCGAGATTATCGATCGTAATGTTATAATCGTTCGCTTTATTAAGGAAAATATAGATTTACGTAAGGCTAAAAAAAAGGTTACTATCCTTACCCCCGAAGCCTTAAATTAGAATAACCGTAATTATAATGATTATGGCCGTGGCGATTGTAATTGCGACTATACCGGTACTTTAGGAGGCGGCAATAACGGCGACTTCGGTAAAGAGTAAGGTTTTAATTACGAAAATACGTTTGCTACTAATACGTTTACCTTTAATATAGGTCGGTTATCGGTAAAGGAAAAAGACCTTCCTTATTTTTATAATGAAAAGGATAAAGATATTATTATTTTTAATATTTAGTATTGTTGTATTTAAAATAAATTGAAATTTAACGCCGACTACTTCTATAACGACGAGGCAAAGAAGATATATATTGAGAACTGTACGGCTGGTAAGGCTGTATAGGACTTCGAACTGTACTTAGGTAATAGTCCTTATAGTATTAAAATTTTATAATAATTGTTAAATTATTTGAAGAACGAGTATTACGATTATAACCGTAAGGAAAAGGCGATCTTCGAATTTAACGAATTAAAATATAAAATGAGCGAAAACTTTTAGGATTTCTATAATACCTTCGTCCGCTTAGTTGGTAAATGTAACCGTCCTATTGAAATTTAGAAGTAGGAGTTTAATTGGAAGCTTCCTATTAATATTTAGAATACCCTTTTCTAGGGTTACGGCGAGGATACCGTTACTTTTATATAATTTATTCTAATGGCGAAGAAGGTTATGGAGAATAATTAACGTTTATATAAGAGTAAGTAGAAGGATAAGGGTAAAGATAAGGATAGTAAGACTTCTTCTTCTTTTTTATTGAATATTTTTAGTAAAGCTAAGGGTTTGTCTAATTCTAGTTCTTTATTATCTGTAATTAAGGGTTCGGGTGGCGGTAGTTCCCGTCGTCCCCCTAATATATTTAAGGAGGAAATACGTAAGCTATTCGAGGAAAATAAGTACTTTGTCTATAAGTAGACCGGTTATTACTTTAAGGACTACTTTAATAAGCGAAATAATTCTAATTATATTAACGAATTCGTCGAATAATTCGTTCGTAAAATTAAAAAGGAGGCGGAATTTACGGAGACGAAAAATTAATTACCCTAGGGATATTAGACTCCCTCCTAAGGGATAAGTCGATAAATACTTATTCTAGAATAGACTTAAAAAAAGTAGCTATAATAACGGAAATAGTAGAAACGAAAATAAAGAAGGATTTCTTAGCGGATTACTTCGGTGGGGAGGTATTATTAATTTACTATATTATAGTATACAATAGTAAATTATTATCTATATTTGATGTACTTATTAATTTGGGAGTAAATGGAAATATCTTTGTAAGTAAGAAGTTTATTGACAAATTGATTACCGACCTTTAAATCGAATAATTTCGAGGTTTCAAACCTTATGCCGTAGGTAGCTACGACGGCTAATACAACGAAACAATTAACTTATACTTGCGAGGTACTTTATAAATTTAGAATCGAATCCTCCTAGACGAAGTAATGATTATTATTAATTTTAATTATAACCTAATCTTGGGGAAGTATTAGATGTATCGTTACTGTATCTTAGTAAACGCCTTTAATGGCCGATTAATATTCCTATAAACGAAGGAGGAGGAGTTAAAAGAAAAAAAGGAGGGGTTAGAAAGATAGAGAACCTTAAAGAGGATTAACCGTTATATCTAAGAGTTGGAAGAGGCCGCGAATTAATTAACGTCCTAAATAGATCCTAAAATAATTGTCCGACCTACGGAATTCTTCGAAGAATTAAAAGTACAACTAATTAAGAAGGGTAAAGTTGAGGAATTAGTAAAGATGGAAAGGGAGTTATACGATTAGTACGCGCTATATTAGGAGGAAGAATTTAATTTACCTTTACGACGAGAATATATCGCGATGTTGGACGCGGAGCGGAAGAACGACCCGTTGTAAGGAGAGGATATATAGGGTCGATACCGGTTAAAGAGGGACGGAGTCGGTTAATATAAATATTATAATAATATAGTAGTAATAGGGGTAGAAGTATTCCTAAAGTTCGTAGAAAGGGAATATATAAATATAACGAATTTCTACGAGTTAGATAAGTTTATTAAGGATTAAAAGAAGAAGGATATATTAATAGAGGATGAATAAGAGTTACGGGAAAGGGTAAGGAAGGAGGTGCCGGAGTACGTTTATTAATACTTTAATGTTTTTAATAAGAAATAATCCGATATATTACCCAACAACCGGCTAAGCGACTATAAAATCGAATTAGAGGAAGGTATAAGGCCGGAGGACTTGGGGTATAGTCCCCTCTATAAGATATCGTTCGATAAATTGGAAGTTTGCTAGAAATACGTAAATAAGGCCCTTATAAAAGGATTTATTAAGAATAGCTCCGCGCTATAGGTAATACCTATTCTATTCGCTCCTAAGGCTAACGGAAATTTAAAGTTCTACGTTAACTATTGTAAACTTAACGCTATTACGAAGAAGGACCGATACCCTCTACCCTTTATAAAGGAGACTATTACGTATATTAACCAAATAAAAATCTTTACGAAAATCGATATCTATTAAGTTTTCTATTAAATACGGATATATCCCAATAATAAGGAATTAATGACCTTTAAAATACAATATAGTACTTATAAGTATAAGGTATTACTATTCGGCTTAATTAATGGACCGTCGATATTTTAGAAGTATATTAACGATATTTTAATAGGGTACTTAAACGATTTCTACAACGCCTATATCAATAATATTTTAATCTTCTCCAATTTATTAGAAGAATATAAGATATACATTAAAAAGGTACTAGCCAGGCTGGAGGCGGCCGGATTATAGGCTGACCTAGATAAATACGAATTCCACGTCGAGAAAACGAAATTCCTTAGCTTTATTATTAAAAAAGACGGAGTGGCCGTAGACCCCTAAAAAATCGCTATAGTAAAGGATTGGCAAGTCCCTAAGAACGTACGGGGAGTATAATCCTTTTTAAGGTTCTATAACTTCTACTGGAAATTCGTTAAAAACTATAATCGGATAGCTAAACCGCTAATAATACTAATTAAGAAGGGGGAGGAATATAATTAGAATAGGGACTGTTAAGAGGCCTTCGAAGAGTTTAAGCGACGGTTGCTAAACGCCCCTATCTTAAATCACTTCTAGTATAACCGCCCAATTTACGTAGAAACGGACGCTTCCGATAGTATCGTCGTAGGAATACTATTATAAGAAGTAGAGGGAGAATAGAAGCCCGTAACCTTCTTTTTAGAAACTATATACGGGGTAGAATATAACTATTCTATTTATGATAAGGAGCTTATAGTAATTATTTATATATTATAGTGCTAGAGAGCGGAACTCGTCGGCTTATAGAGCCCGTTCTTAGTTATTATAGACTACGAAGCGCTTAAGTATTTTAGTACTAAGAGACTTCTTAACTTTCGGTAAGCGGGGTAGGTTGAATTCCTAGCCTAGTATTATTTTGTTATCTCCTACCGACCCGGGAAAGATAATGGTGTGGCTAACGCCCTAATTAGAAAGTCGGAGGACTTAAAGACGTAGAAGGTTAGGCAGGACGCCCACCGTATAATTCGGATCTTTAAAACCTTCGAAGACGGAATAATAATTTATTCTAACGATATTCCGGCTGTAAGTACGATTAATTATATACTGTTAACTATTATAATTATTAATACGACGATTATAAAAATCGACTCGGAAATAGTCCGGGAACTGGAAGGTAGAACGCCCCTATCCTAGGACGAGCTCTTAGAGGGTTATATTTTAATGGACCGGTTAATTTTGGAGAATAAGACCTGCGTGGAGTTCGAGATTTATCGAGATATAGTTCGTCGGGGGGAGAATGGATATTAATTTATTACTTACGATAAAATCCTAACCCGATACGGTAAATTAGTGGTTCCGCTTGGAATATTACGGGTAAGAATAATCTACGAATTGTATTCCAAAATTATAATGGCTCACCCTGGCCGTAATAAAATAAGACGGCTAGTCGTTACGTAATATTAATAGCTAGGGATAATAAGAGATATAGACCGTTACGTAGCTAATTACTTGATGTGCTATACTTCGAAGGTCCCTCGCGACAAGACCCCGGGAGAACTATATCCGATACCCCCGCCAGACCGATCCTAGCAGAATTTTGTTATAGATTTCAAATCGATGCCGAAGGATAAATAGGGATTCGACAACGCCCTAGTAATAGTAGATCGCCTAAGTAAGGCAATATAGATAATCCTATATTACGTTAGTATAATAGTTAGAAATATAGCCCGTATATATTATGAAGGGCTATATTATATCTACGGCTTACTTCGCGAAATTATTTCGGACCGTAACCCCTAATTCGTTATAAATTTCATTAACGAACTGGCTAAGATCCTCAATATTAAATAGAAGTTGGCATTATTAAGCTATAACTAAACGGCCGGCTAGGCCGAGATTATGAATGAGTATTTGGATTAACGCCTTCGGCTATTTATTAACTATTTTTAAGATAATTGGTTAGAGGCGATTCTGGCAATAGATGCGGTCTAGATGGGGATGCCCTACGAGAGCCTAGGTGGTATATAGCTATACGAAGTACTAAAAGGGTTCCTAATGCCTAGTACGCTCGATTAGGAGGTACGGACGAACCTAAACGGGGTTTGCCTAACGGTAAGGGAGAAATTAAATCGCGGCGACGCTTAAGAAATAGTATAACGGATCCAAAGGTACGTTAAGAAGGCGCGGGAGCTTATAACGAAAGTATAGGAGAAAATAATAAAGTAGGCTAATTAATACCGGCGGGTTCCCGACTTTAAGGTTAAGGATAAGGTTTTTATTATTAAACGAAGCGAATTTTCCGACCGCCTAAGTTGGAAGCTCGACTTCCTAATTACTAGTCGATAGTTTACTATTAAGGAAAAATACGGTTATTCCTTCCGCTTGGAGGTATTTGAGGGATAGCGCGGTACTAATATCTTCTACGCCGATTGGCTAAGGAAATACTTAGATAACCCTCTGCCCGGCCAATAAATAGAGGAGCCCACTAGAGAATATATTAGTAATAATATTAAGTAGGAAGTGGAGGAGGTTTTGGTTGCGAGAGTATATAGGGGAAGGCTATAGTACTAGGCTAGCTAGAGAGGTTGCGACCCGGATCCGTAGTATTACAATACTCGTAATTTCAAAAATTCGGTACATTTAGTAAAGTCCTTCTACGAGTAGTACCCAAATTAACCGGAACCCCCTAAGTAATTAGAGGAATAGTTGAGGGCAACGGAGGTTAAGGAGTTTAATAGAGACTATAAGGACGATAATGTGCCTATGAGAAAAGGCACTAGGTATTTGAGGAGGAATGTGGGCGTTAGGAAAGGTTGAAGGACTTACTTTATATATATATATAGCTTGTGATAGATTTTGCACGACTCGGGACGAATCTTTTCGTACAGGGGGGGTAATATTACGGCACTAGCGGATAGCTTCTAGCACCGGGGTGCTGGGGCGCCGGCCCGGCTGCGGGTCCGCCACGGCGTACGTAATGTCGTGCCGCGCGCACGGGGCGCCAGAGCCCTGGGTCAAAACCCCAGACTCTGGGCGCGCCTTTGCACGTTTCCCTCTTTTCTTCTTCATCTTGTGATTCTACTATAGACCTGGAATCAACGTGTTAAGCTTGTCTCTCGTGACCACGTCGCTCGTGACAGTATTAATAATATAACGATAAAAATTTAATACCCGCTACTATTAATTAAGGAGACCTTCAATACTATTTATAAAGTTAAAATCTTTATTAAATTCAATATTATTATTACTTTTAATAGGATTTATATTAAGGAAGGGTATAAGTAATTTATTACTTTTATTACCTATTTTAGCCTCTACGAATTTATTATATACCTATTCGGTTTATAGGGCGCATTAGGAACCTTCTAGAACTATATTAACGATATATTATATAATATCCTCGATATTTATACTACTACGTATTTTAATAATATCCTAATCTATTCTGACAATATAAAGGAATACGAAAAATACGTTAAGGAAGTCTTATATTAAATAATTAGGGCCGGGCTCTAAATCGATATCGATAAATATAAATTTTATATTACCTATACGAAATATTTAGGCCTAATTATTACCCCGGGAGGTTTCGAAATAGATTTAGAGAAAGTCTTTATAATTATAATTTAGGAGGCTCTAAATTTTAAGAGGTTGCTATAGCGCTTCTTAGGCTTCGCCAACTTTTATTAACGTTTTATTGAATATTTTTTAATTATTGCCGGCCCGTTATACGAATTAATTAAAAAAATAGTAATAGATTAGTAGTAGATAAAATAGTATTAGAAGTCTTTCGAAGCCCTTAAGAAGGTTTTTAGTAGCGGACTAGTACTTTATATTTACGATTAGTCTAAATAGATTATTATCGAGACGGACGCTTCGAATTAGGTTTGCGGCGGCACCTTATTATAATATAATAAGGAAAATATTTTCCGTCTTATTACTTACTTTAATTAACAATATTCTTTAATTAAATACAATTATAATATTTATAATAAAGAGTTATTAACGATTATTAAAGCCTTAGAAGAGTAGCGCCCCGAATTAGAAGGAGTATAAGAGCCGTTCGTAGTCCTTATAGATTATAAAAGTCTAAAGACTTTTATTATTAATAAGTAATTTATTCTCCGTTATATACGATAATTCTAATTCCTCTCTCGGTTTAATTTTATAATTAAATACCGGCCGGGTTCGCTATAGGTATATCCCGACGCTTTGAGTAGGAAGTTAGAGGATTTATTTAAAGACGAAATTGACGAACGGTTATTAGTTAGGAATAAGGTCCTATTCGATTATAATATTTTTATTAATAGAGTTTTTATTTTAAAAGACGGAGGGGAGGAGGATATCGGGATTAATATTAGTATTGAATATATTTGCGAATTAGAAGTTATAGACGAGAAATCTACCGACGATTTAGTAGCGGAGGGATACGAGAAATTAGTCTTTTTATAAAACGTTGTAACTTACTTATTAGATTCCAACCGGAAAGTGTAATTTAAGGAAATTAAAAATTAAATAAAAAAAATATCCTTCGCCGAATATAAAGCGATTTAGGGACGGGCGTACCGTTGTAACGCTATTCTCGTTAATTCTACGGATACTAAATTTTAATTATAATTTCTTCGCTGCGTTTATAATTCGCTTTCGGTTAAATATTCGGGCCGTGAAAAGACTTACTTATTACTCTTACAATCTTTCTTCTAGTTAGGGATATACGCTATTATTAGAATTTATTATAGGGCTTATTTAATATATATTAAATTTAAGTTATTACGATACGCCTCCTATAGCTTTTTAAAGCCGCTAGCTATACTTTTCGTACTATAGAATGATATTTTGGTAGATTACGTTACTTTACTAACGCCCTATATACGTTGCGGATAGGAATTTAAATACGTCGCCGTCGTTATCGATTGCTTAATTAAGATATAATATTTTATCCTTACCGTTAGCTTTACGGCTAAAGAATTGGCGGATTGTTTTATTGAGAAGGTTTATAGTATTTACGGCCTCTCCGACTCTATTGTATCCGATTGTAATTCTTAATTTATTTTATAATTTTAGAGGGCGCTATTTTTACGTTTAGAGGTAATTCTTAAGCCCTCCTTTGTATTCTATTTAGTTACTAACGGTTAAATTGAACGTATTAATACGGAGATGGAGAAGTATTTTTGTCTTTATATTAATTAAGTATAAGACGATTGGGTAGATTAGTTGCTTATTATAGAATTCGCTAGTAATAACCCAATTTCTAAGATTATTAGTATCTCCCCTTTTTTCGCTAATTACGGGTTTTACCCTTATATAAGTATTAAATTAGCTAAACCCTACCCTTTAAAAATGTTTGTAATATAATAGGCTAAATATTTTAAGGCTAACGAAATCGCTAATTATTTTAAGAGGGTATTAGATTACGTTACGGGTTAAATTAAGTAAATTTAATAACGGTATAAGGATAATATTAATATTCGCTAATTGGATATTCTAAAATATAGAGCGGGAGATAAAGTTCTACTTAATATAGAGAATTTTGAAATTAGTCGCCCGTATGCTAAATTTACGCCTTTATTTGAAGGTCCTTTCGAGATTTTTAAAGCGGATAGCTATAGAATTATATTTAAATTTTTAATTAATATAAAGTATAGCCTAACTTTCTATGTTAGTAAGGTTAAATTATAGGACGAGGTCGGTATTTTGGGATAGGCGGCTGTAGAGGAACGAAACGTTTATATAAATTATAGTCGGATTATAAGGAGGATTAACGATAGGGAGGATTCGGTCGAATACGATTTTAAGAAACTTAACGGTTGCTAAAAGAATAATAAGGGCCGTTAGGAGTATTACGTCGTCTAGGTACCCCTTTATAAATTATTATAGTAGTTGCGTACTAATATAGTTATAGCCCCCGATATAATACGGAGGTTCTACGAGGTATACCTAAATAAGTTGTACCCTCCGGACTAGGCGATAGCGGAGAGGAAACGGAAGCGGTTGCTAGGAGTAGGAAGGGAACCGGCCGTAGAAGCGGAGGCCCTAGTTAGAAGATACGGGGAGGGAGACGGAGCTCTAGGACGAAGGCGGTCGCTACGGCTAGCCGCTATAGAGGCTTTTTACGGTTGGATTAAGCGATTAATAGGGATTTCTATTATTTTATATAATTTTAATTAATTATATAGCTTCTTTTAATCCGGGGAAGTATTATAGGGTTAGCCTATATCGTACGTAATCACTTACGTACCTTGTGCCAGCGTATAGTAGCTTCTAAGACTACTATCGCTATTAGCTAACTAGTTATGGCGGCCGCTTGCCGTGGACCTACATTGGGCCTACTATTGGCCGCCCTTATAAGGCCAGTCTTCTAGGCACTCGTCTACACTCTCCTCCTTTCTCCTTCGTGCAATTACGCATATCTACATCTACACCTACCCCTTTGCCCGTGATAATTAACCTTAAGTTTTAACTTTTTAATAGCAAACGGAATAATACTATCCTTAACTAATATAATTTAAATATTATATTAGGCTGGATAACTAATACCGATATATAGTTATATATAAGTATAAACGCTATACTTAATTAGATAGCTAAATACGTATCAAAAGCCGAAAAAAGGACTAAAATTTACAAAGAAATTGCTACCGAAGTAATTCTTAATATCGACTCAAAATAACCAATTAAATAGTTTGTAGTAAAGTTTATAAATAAATAAATTATTAAATATAATTAATCTATTTAAGAAATTTATTATATTTTTATGGAACTTCCTTTATAACAAAGCATTTATATTATTATATTGGTTAATTATCGTTACCGTAATTATAAAAGTATTATTATAGCCGACCCTAATGTAGATCTTTTCTAAAGCGAAAGAAATAAGTAGAATAAAGCCGCTAATACCGTAAATACTATTCTTAATAATAATATTACTATAGGTATTTATATTAATATAGCTAGTAAAGTATAATAAATTAAATCCCCTTACTAAAAGTATATAAGTTGTAAAGATAGGTATAACGATATTTTATACTTCGAATTCTTTATTAAATTCGACTTCAGATTACGGCTAAAACTCCTTATAAACCGTACTAAATTTAAAGTATTCAATTACTTCCCGGTTTATAAGGTTAAAAACAACTAAAAGAAAAAGAATTTTATACGTATTAAATTTATACTTTATTATCCCTATCGAAAGCCTAATAACCTCTATACCGTTAATAATATTCGATATAATTCATATAAAAAGGCCTTCGCAGCCTATCGAGAAGGTTATTAATACTTAGATGATTATTATAGCCACCTTCCAACTCCAAAAGTAGAAGATAACTTTAAACTACCCAATTAAAAACCAGAAGCAGATGAGCCAAGTTAGGAAAATATAGCTAGGTAAAACAACCCGATAATATCTTTAATTCTATTTATGTCTTTTATACTAACAAATTACAGGGATATGCCCAACCGTATTAATAATAACCAAGATCTTAGTAAGGTTTTAAGATACCGCCCTATCGATATTAATTATAATTAGTATAAATATTATATTACCCGGTATTAAAAGTTTCTTAATTAAGCTAATAATTATTAGAAGTTATAAAAGAATACTTTCAACCTTCTAAACTTAAAACTTATTATATAATATATATATAATACTCTAAATACCGAATAATGTTGAGAGGGCCGTCCCTATCACGTGCCTCTGTGCTGTTACGCCCTTCACCTGTCTGGGCGTACGGCCCTGGCTCCCTCCCTCTCGTGCCCTACTTCAGCCCTCTAGACTAGCCGCCTCTCTCTCTCTCTCTCTATAGTATTATATAATATATAGTTAGTAACCCATGCCTGTTTATAGGTTATAAGCCTTCCTGTGTAGTACGCGCGATCGTAATCAATTGAATGTGTGCTCTTTTAACCGAGTCCTTCGCCAATAAGGATAGCCTCGTTGAAGATCACGTACCTGGGTATAGCCGCTTCGTTGCCTTCGATTTTTTGCGACCGATAATCGATAAGCGCGTACCCTAAGTGCCTACCTCTAGTACTAATCTCGAAGTGTATCGCTTATTTGCGCTATTTCGTATGAAGATTTAAGGCGATAGTAAGATAGTCTATTGCCTAGCCTTATTGCTTACCGGTCTAGCTTAAGGATTTAATACTATTTCTATTAAGTTATTGTATTAATCCGTTAGTTTTAATATAGGTGAACCTTCCTCCTTTATTCGTTTTTAAGGCGAGTTTAATTTGGACGATTGGGAGCGTTGTTTCGAAGCCGAGTTCGATAACTTCGATATTGCTAACTATATTTTTGGCGATGTTGCGGAACCCGATAAGGCTAAGGAGCCCGAGGACTATAAAGACTGGCGTATGGCCAAAGTTAAGGTATATAAGATGTTGCTTTCTACCCTTCGTGACGATAGTGTTATTACTACCCTTAAGATTAACGGATGGGACGATAAGAATAAGGACCCTAAGTATTTCTTTAAGTTTGTTTAGTCTTGTATTGGTTGTGTTACTAACGAGGTTCGTAGCGAAGTTCTCGTTGAGTACTTTGCCTTTAAGCGTGGCTCTTTCGATTCTATGTATTCTTTCCTAGCCCGTTATATTCTATTGTGTAAGTGCGTTGTTACCGATGCTAAGTTTAAGATCGATGATGATTTTGAGACTACCCTTCTGTATAATGCTGTTAAAGCTTACTATGCTGTCGATGCTAAATTGTGGGCCGTAGTTATCGAGGGTAAGACCCTTACTGTTAAGACTTTGATGGTTAAGTTTAGCGATATTAGTAATATTGAGAAGCGTTTGGGTACTAATTTGATTATTTAGGTTAAGATTATTTCTATTGGCGCTGCTAATACCGTTAGTAATATTATTAATAATAAAGATGGTAAGGGTGGCCGTGTCCGTAATAAGAAGATCGTTTATATTTTATATAATAAGGAGATTTGGCCGTCCTAGAAGTATTTCCCTTGCGGCTACTATATTAAGAAGTTAGTTGATGTTTGTTGGGCTTGCAACCTTGAGTTTGCTCCCGATACTTAGAAGTCGAAGAAGGAGTTAATGGCTAAGAAGGTAGAGGTAAGTGCTAGCATTGCCCTAGTTGGTACTACCGCTACTAATATTGTGAACCCGGCTACTTCTAGCGCTTTGTTATTCTATGGGGGTGCGTTCCTTTGTGGTATTAATTAGTAGTCTTTTTAGTAGAGCCTATAGCTAATGAAAGATTTGATTCTTATTGCCTCTTATTAAGTGATTCATTTGCTAAAGTCTAATAGGCTTAAAGGTAATAGAATATTCTACTTTAGAAAGATAATGTTATTTACGATTTTGGATATGTATATAATATATTTAATTATTTAAAGTGGTTTATAGAATTATAGCTACTAGCCGTATTAGTCCTTCTTACCCTTGGGGATAGTTTTGAGATGTATTGCTACTATATTGGTATTATCGAGTTAATTTTGCTAATAACTTCGAGTGTTAACGTTAGGGTACGTATTAAAAACGTACTATATTCACTAGCTATACTAATTAACCTTATATCAACCAGCAGTCTGTTCGATAATAGTATAGAATAGTATATGCGTTCGAATTGTATCTAATTGGGGAAAGTAGAAGTTTAGTGCTTGTCCCAAGGTGGCTTGGTTTGTATATTAGTATATTAACCCTAGGATTTCGTTTAGTGGAAGGATTAAGTAAAGTACGCCCTATTTAGTTCTATTAATTATTTAATAATATATTGCCGCCTTATGTATGTAGGAAAAGACTAAATTTTGAAAGTTTGTAAAGAAGCCAAGATACTTATTAGGAATGTTGAGAATTATATATGTGAATCCTGTATTATCGTTAAAGTAATAGATATTAGACTATGAGAACGAGTTGTTCTAGTCGTAACTTAGTTAATTGAGTTTATTTATGTCGACGTCGTATTTTATAATGTATTAGGTTATATAGGGTATAAGTATATCGTTTATTTCGTTAATAATGTATTAGGGTTCGTTTGGCTAAGGTTCTGCGTTAAGAAAGGTGATGCTGCTATATAGATTAAGGAGTTTAAGAAGTTTATTGAGATATAGAGTGGAAGAAAGGTTAAGATCCTTGGAATGGATGGAGGATTAGAGTTCGGATTTGGTATTAAGGAGTTTTAGAATAGCGGTATAGTTAATTGGTCTCGGGAAGAAGGAGTTGTTCTTTATAAAATTATAGTATATATTCTATAGATGAATAGTAAATTAGAATGAGTAGGCGTTATTTTTATTGAATGAGTAAGGATTTTGATGATCGATTTGAAGATTCTAGTGTATTTGTGGTTTTTTGTTGTCGAATCTGTTATTTAAGTCGATAACCTATTGTTATTAAGGGGAAACCCGGAAGGCAAAAGCCTATGGGAGATTTTGGCTAGAGGTATTATTTTCTTTGAAGGAATAGAGATTCTATATATTAAGTATTTGCGTTTATATTTTTGCGACGTGTATTATTTTATTAAACCGGAGAAATGTGCTAAGGGCGATAAATTTTATTTTCGATTAATTAAGGGGAAGTTAATCGGATATGGCGATATGTACGGTCGAATTTATAAGATTTGGAATTTAGAGACGGGATAAATTGTTAGAGTTAGCGCTGTGAGGTTTATTGAGAAGGAGGGTGACGAGGAAATATTTGAGGAGAAGGAGTTGCTATTAGGAGTTTATTTCTTTGATTAGATAGTTGTTGAAATCGAGGAAGTGGTTGCTAGCGATTAATAGATTTGGGTTATTGTGTTAGGTATTAATTTAGAGAGCTAGTAGAAAGTAGCTAGAGCTAAGATAGAGATAGCGCTTATCGTTAAGAAACTAGGCGATATGGTTATTAATATTTATAACCTATACTCCTCCCTAAACGCTACGCCGGCGCTAGAGATTACGCAATAATTAAACTCCTCCTAAGATAATACGTTTCCTTAAAATGAATTGTTAAATACGATCGAAGAGGATATTTGAAATTTGGAGGAAGTTGATGACGACCCTGTCGATTTTTTTGACTTCGATAATTTCGACGAAGAATAATTTATTCCGCCCGGTATATTTGACGACGAAATGGAAGATGAGGAAGTATTTATAGCCCTATTAAGCCTAACTTTATGCTATTAGGAGTTCGACTGTATTGTAACCCCGCCTCTAGGCAAGATTAGATAGGAAGACCCAACTACCGTGAGGAAGATTCTAGCGCCGCCAATCGAATTAAGTCTTTTAAAACCCCCGCCGACCGTAGTAAGAAGATCTCTAGCGCCACCGACCGAACTAAGCCCTCTAGAACCCCCTACTAAACCTTTTGAATTTGCTGTAGAGATAATTGAGGGTAGAGTAAGTCGTCTACGACGCGCGGTAGTTAAACCGGTAGATTTCGAATATAACGTCTAGAGGGTGACCGACAGTATTGGAAATATTATTATAGATAAAGTGGAGTTTCCAAACCTGTTCGTTGGTATTGCGGAGCCTTAGAAGATCCGCCGAGTCTTTATACTATGCTTGATAGCTATAAAGGCGATATAAGTCTAATAGACCAGTAATAAGATATATATTATACCCGAGACCTTCTAGGAGGCTAAGAAGTTACCTAACTACGAGGACTATTGGTTATTAGCTATAAGGAAGTAAGCTAAGGCTTTGGAAGACTTAGGAGTATGGGAATTCGTTAAGAAGATACTTGATATGTTCGTACTACTTGGAAAATAGGTATATGACGAGAAATACTTCGTTAACGAGAAGGAGTATATGGCTAGAGTTAGATGGGTGGTTTATAGTAATTGTAAAAAGGATAAATAGGATATTTAAGATATTTACGTGGTAGTAGCCAATTTTATTAGTATAAGACTATTCTTAACTATTATAGCTATATTCGATTACGAATATTAATAATTCGATTTCGATATAGCTTTCCTCAACGCCCCGATTCCCTCTAAGTAGGTGTACTACGTGGAATAATTAAAAGGATTACTAAAGAAGAAGTTTGATGAATTAGAGTTGGTTTGTAAGTTGCGTAGAGCTTTGTATAGCCTTCGATAGAATCCCTTGTTCTGGTTCTCTATATTCTATCCTGTGATGAAGGAGATGGGCTTTGAGCTTGTTGGAGTAGATAAGTGCTTGATAATTAGTAGGAAGCTGGGAGCATTGATTGTGCTGTATGTGGATGACTTTTTTGCTGCCGCGGTAACCTTAAAGATAATTAATTACATTAAGATTAATTTCGAGAAACGATTTAAGTTGAAGGAGTTGGGAAAAGTACGTACTTTCTTAGGCTTTAATATTGTAAGAGATTGTAAAGAGAGGATAGTCTTTATCTTTTAAGAACAATATATTCGAGCTATTATTAAAGACTTTACCGACGATACCCTCTACGGCGTTAAAACCCTTTGGCCTCCCGACTTTAAGATCGATAGGGGTATTAAGCTTCTAGGAGATAATAAATTATACTTTAAATAGATAGGTCGATTAAACTACCTATTAATGGGCACCCGACTAGATATTACGTATACTATTAGTAAACTTTATAAAGGTAATATAAAATTAATAGATAAATATATAATAGTAATAAAGTATTTGTTCCGGTATTTGGAGGAGTATAAGAACCTGGGTATTATTTTGGGTAGCCGGTACAAATTAGATAATAGCATTATCGACCTTCAATTTAGATACTACGTAAACGCTTCCTTTGTTAATAATATTCCTTCAAGGCGTAGTATTGCTGGGTACGTTGTGTTCTTAATGTGCGGTCTAGTCTTATGGAAATTGAAAAGATAGGAGTTTGTAATAATTAGTATAATGGAAGCGGAGTTTACGAACTTCGTACCTGTAGTAAGGTTATTAGAATGGGTTGGGGGTATGCTTAGAGATCTGGGATTTCCCTAGAACCCTATCAAAGATAAGGATAACGATGAGATTGATACTAATATTATTCTCTTTACGGATAGTACAAATACGCGAAAACGGGTATTGAACTCTAACGTATTAGTACGTAACCGCTATATCGATGTACGTTACAAGTAGCTTATTAAATAGTCCAATAAGAAGGCTATTAGGGTAGTATATATACTAGGTAACGAAATGGCGGCAGACAGCTTGACGAAGCCATTGAAGGCGGATAAGTATAGTAGGTTCGTTGGACTGGTGGGATTGGTAGCAAAGGACGTACCTTGGAGATAAAACACTAGGAAAGATCATTACAATGTAAATAAAATAATCATATATAATAGTATAGCCTTAGAGAGCGGTCTTTCGGTCTGTGGGGGTGTGTTGAGAGGGCCGTCCCTGTCACGTGCCTCTGTGCCGTTGCGCCCTTCACCTGTCTGGGCGTACGGCCCTGGCTCCCTCCTTCTCGTGCCCTACTTTAGCCCTCCAGACTAGCCGCCTCTCTCTCTCTCTCTCTCCATAGCATCACACAATACACAGTCAGTAACCCATGCCTGTTCACAAATAACGTATAATATTTAACTTATTTACTAACTATTACCGAGCTATTCTCAATAGTAAAAGCCCTAAATAACTCCTTCTTTAAATTAATAGTAAAGGCGGTACTAAAAAGTCCTATCTCATTTAATTACTTTCTTATAAATTTATTAAAATAGTTATAATTAAAGCTTGCCTAAGTTTATTATTTGTATTATTCCTACTAGGGTAGCTACCAATAATATCGACAGTTATACTATTTACTCCCTATTTAAATTACTATTCGGTATTACTATTTTAAATAATTTTAATAATATTAAATTATCTAGTATTTAAAGAGATTTTCAATAATATAAATATTTTATTATTAACGAGAAGTCTATACTCAAAATAAGGAATATATACTTCATTAATAAGAAGTTACGTTAAATATTCCCAAAGAATTAGTATAAAATATTTAATAGTATTAATATTCTTCTATTTAAAAATTTCTTTCAATTACCCCCTATTAGCTAAAAAGTATTATATTACTAAGAACTATTTAAATTCGTTAATAACCCTAATATTCCCTTAGAAGTAATTAGAAATAATAATACTAATAAATTACTTAATAGAATAAAAGAGCAAAGGCGTAAAAGAAAGGAGGGGAAGTTAGACTTTATTTAATATAGTAGCCGGATTTACTACTTTACTTTTAACTAGAATATTAAATTTAAGTAAATTGTCCGCCAATAGGGTAATAACTAGGCTAGATTCCGTAATGTATTCGAAGGCTTACAAAATAATATCCTTACTATTGCTTACTGGCAGTTATTATTAAGCCGTTGTAAGTAGGCAAGACCCGTTCTAAGACTTGCCCGTTTTAAGACTTCCCTAAAACTCTTTAATATTTACTAATACCTGTTGTTAATAAGTCTTACTAGTTCTTAAGCAGCTGGAATTTACTAATACTTTACGAATCTTCCCGATTAATACTATAATTAATATATATAACTTTACTTATTTAGAGGTATTAAATAGTCCGGTATTTACAATCTTTGCTACTAATAATCTTTGTAATATAAAGGCTGCTAATTTTATTAATACTAGTAATTTATATAACCGGTTTAGTTTAAATATTAGTAATAAAGTTATACTTATAAAGAATCTCTAGACTGAAGGAGGTTTAGTCAACGGTTCGATTAGTATAATTATTAATATTATATAGAATATAGATCGACGATATAATATTCACCCCGAAGCGAATAACCCCCCCTTCATTATCTTAATTCACTTCGATAGTTATTGAGGACCGCCCTATTTCGAGGACTACCTAAATATTAATATCCACATTATTCCTATCTTTCGAATTACTCGAAAATTCCAACGAAGTATTATTTACTATACTAAAATCCAATTCCCCCTTACAATTATATATACTATTACAATATATAAATTATAAGGATAGTCGCTCGAGAAGGCTATATATAATATATCAAAGAAGGACTTTACAACTAGGCTATCTTATATAACCGTCTCTTATATATATATATTATAAAGTATAATATTTAATAAAATATTCGAAATCGATATATTACGTATTAAAACTAACTATATATATCGTCATCGAGCCCTCAATATTACCCGCCGTCGTAATCAACAATTAGTTCTTAAAAAACCGTTACCGCCTCGTAAATTTGGTAATAAGAGCCTTCCCGCCTCTAATAAAGTACGTAAGGTTAAGCCCAGCCCTAATAATATTCCGGATAATAATAATAACGGCCGGCCGGCCCGGGGAAGAGGACGTAGTAAACTTCGTAATAATAAAACTAATAGTCGACTACGCGGTAGACCGCCTGCTAATACCGCTATACAACCAGCTACTACCGGCAGAGCTGCTTCTGGCAATAGACGTTGTAGAAGACCACCCGGTAGTAGAACTAGCAATACGGCTAGTTTTAGAATGGCATTTCATCCGCGGGCACCCGGGTCGTCTTACACGGGCACCCAACCCTATCCGGGCACCCGAATTTCAATTCTTGGCACGTCATTTTACCGTAAAATAGCATTTACATCGTAAATTCTAGAGTCTTACATATACATAAAAAAATAATAGCGATATTCAACGATATAGTTTTATATAGAGATTTCTATAGTACATAATGTTTTGTATATAGATAGTTTTATAGTATTTATTTATACTACAAAAAACTATAGTATTGACGATGAAGAATAAAGTAGAGATATTTAATTACGTAATGTTTAATATAGTATTTACTTCTATTATTGGTTCGCTTCTATAGCCTTCTAACTAAGTTAATTGATGCGATTAATATTTATGTACGTGCGAGCGATTCTAGCCTATTTTGGTGTTTATAGCTAGTTTAGTTGTAAAGAGAGAGTTGAAAGAAGGTTGTGTGTGTGAAAATCGCTAAATTTAAAGATGGGGGTCGTACATACTATGGGTGAATGGGGGATCTACTAGTTAATTGGGCTTGGCATTGTCTTATATAGAAAGGCTATTATATAATTACTATCTGACTATATTAAAGGTTAATAAAAAATAATCTATACGTTAAACCCTAACCCGATGGGTGCCCGTATAAGGTTGGGTGCCCGTGTAAGACGACCCGGGTACCCGCGGATGAAATGCCTTTATAAAGAATAAGAAATACAACTCCTTCTAACAAGCCTCGTAGAAGACTTCGTAAGAGTACTAGTACTAATAGACCGCCGCAATTAAGAGGAGGATAAATTAAAGGGTTATTGATATAATTCTCACTTTAGTTCTCACCTTAATTCTCACTTTAATTCTTACTTTGGTTCTTATATAGTTCTCATAGTTCTTATTTACTTTATTATAATAAATATAAAAAGTTAATAAAACAAGAATTTAGGACTTACAAAATATACCCTACCCGAAGTCTCTAGAGCGCAAAGTATCTTAAGCTTACTACAAGGAATAACCCGTCTTAATTATACTTTAATCTCTTTACTTTATACTAACATCACAGGACTTTTATAAATAGTTTTTCCCTAGTTCGGTTACCCCAAACGGATAAGATTAGAGAGCTATAATTAATAAAGATTAAAAGCACTAGAATTAGTGTAAAAACGGCAATTATAAATAGGAATCGAATAGAAGGCCTCTACACTATTTATACTAGTAGCAAGCTACGCACGTCTACGCAAACCGCTATACTACGGACGTTTCTGCGTTACCCCTCGCGGGGCTAGTAATAGTAGATAGAAGAGGTAGAGGTTATAAAGAGATTAGAGACAATTAGAACGTTATTAGGGGTTATTTGGGATAATAATAGAAATCTGAGCGGGAGAGTGAGTTTGGGTAAGATCTGGTGATGTTTCAACTGGTGTTTTAAATTTAGTAATATTTGGTAATGTTTTTTTTAGTGTCTTAGAAAATGTAAATCCTATAGGCGTTTCACTATCTTCGTTGGGCATATTAGGCTCCGCCCAAGGAAAGACTATATTATATAATAATTTTATTGAACTTAAATTATTTATTAAATTTAAATCCGGAATCGTTCTATAAGTCTTCGATTAGTTTAGGAAGCAGAAGAATACGCCTAAAGGGGTTATCGTCTTTTAAGGCAAGGGCGAAGTAAGCGATTAAAATAATAAAGTATATTTTTATAGATAGAGGGAGTTCGAACTTATAAGTAAATTTGCCGATTTTCTAAATAATTTTAAAAGGGCCGGAGTATTATTATAAAATCTTGCGAAAAGGGCGTCTAGGGAGGTAATAATTGTAATTGAATTTTAAAAGTAGTTTATCGCTAATTTTAAATTGTAATTATCAGTAAGAGGCATTATATTTCTTCTTAATAGTAACGATTATAAAGTCTATAAATAATTAAATATCCTATTATATATATTTACGAATAGTAGGGTTATTTTGAAGAAGGTGAATTTAGTTAATATTATTCGTCGTAATATCTAAAGGGCGGATAAATTTATAATTAAAGAAATATTCGTACGGAGAAGCCTTAATACTTTCGATGAATATATTATTGAAGTTTTATTAAAGGGAGGGAATAATTAATAGTTAATTATAGCCCAATTTGTAATAAAAAACGTAAAATTTTATAATTATTTCGACGGTTTAATTCTTATATTCTACTACTCTATTACCGGTAGTATAATACGTAATAATTATTAATAGTTTTATCCTTATTATTTTTTATATTCTTTTTTAGTAGGCGGAGGTAAATTTGTAATTGTAATTAGAAATAATATCGATAGGGAATCTTTAATTTATTAGTAATATTATACGAATTGTAATAGAGACTTACTCGGGGGGCAATATCACTTTTATCCGGGGGCAGTGTACACTGCCCCCGTAGGGATATTAGGGTAGGGATTACTACGCGGGTAGTGTTACAATTATCCCTAACCTTAATAAAACTAAATTTGACTAGCGATTTGAGTGTATAGCCATCGTGAGAGCTATGACTTGCGGCATTTTCTACGATCAATAAAAACGTACGAGATTAGTAACTCTGTATAAGCCTAACTATATAACTACTATAACTCTACTAAAACGAATCGTATTAATACGATTTTAATATCAATATACTCGTCGTAATATAAGCTATCTACATACTAAATTTTTTTTCTTTATAATATATCGGCTATCGAATTTAATAGTAATTCTAATTCGTATTATACTTCTAGTAGTAATAACGAGTTTATTCCTACCTCGCCTCCTATACCCACCTCTACCGCTGCCCTTACGCCTATATCCGCTTAATAATTTAAATAAAGCGAGCTTCTAGCGACGATAGCTCTATTAACTCTAAAAAAAACGATAGCGGTTCAAATACTAACGGTTATAGGCTATCTATAATACCTAACCCAACGACCGAAAACGTTATACCCTAACCATTCGATTCGGCAAAAGAAGTATAGGAAATTTTTAATAAATGGGGGTAACGTTATAGGGTGGCCTTTAATTATATATAAATAATTAACTATTAAAAGGGAGAGCCAATGTACTATTGCTTAAAGTATAACCGCTATAGTTAACCTTATCCTTCTAAAGCCAAATTTAGAAAGATTAGAAGCCGGAAGTATAGTTACGAATAGATGGGGTTAATTATTACCCTTAAAACGAATATTTAAAAATAAATCTATCGACCTTCTACCGATCTTCGTTATATTAAATACAATTATACGCCGTCGCTATACAATTCTACTTACCCTTAATATTATAAACGGACTATAAAAGTATATAAGAAGGTTGCTATATTATTTTATTAGCCCGGTATTAAACTACGAAATATTTTAATTATTATTTAGTGCGAGTTTAAAAACTATATATATATATAAAGGGATATTGATAATTAGCGCTAACGTATTAAAAAGACGTAGCGTAGTAATTACGAGGCTATAATAGCCTTTATTAAAAAATTCAATAAATATAATATTCCCTATGTTATTAAATAGTCTAAAGATGACCCTAACCGTCTATTTGGTATTATATAGTCTTAGGAAGCCTCTTTATAATAATAAAAGCGCTACCTAGAGTATTTGGGTATTAATAATACTTATAAAATTAACCGGTATAATTACCTACTTTTCAATTTATTAATACTATAAAATATTTATAGTATTAATAAATATAATTACCCCCTTACTATCGTTACTAATATAACGAACGCCTACTCAACTTTTTCTACTCTATTTAATTTAATCGATAATAAGAGGGTTAAAGGTTTTAATTGGCTGGCCGGTACTTTTGATTAACTACGTCGTAAAGTTGGCGTAGCCAAACCAAAGGTTATTATTATAGACTTCAATAATTAATTAAAGATAATTCTTATAACGGTATTCCTAAACGTTTAATAGTAAATTTATATTTTTTATATTAATTGTAATATCCTTTTATAAACGAAAAAGAAATAGAAGCGTATTAACGGCGAAGATAGTAATTTTAACGAAGATGAGCGAGAGTTTATTAATTTTAATTAAACCGATAAGAGGGTCCTATAAGTAGTTAGAATAGTAAAGGAAGGGGACGATACTATTAAGATTTTACGCCTATAAAAAGTTATTAAATATATTTATTGTAGGTTCTTTAAACTTTAGAAGATAGTCCTCTTTATATTAAACGAAGTTACGTTTATATAGTAATAGAAGTAATTAATTATTAATTTTGTTAATTAATAGAAGATATTATTATATTTGTAAAATATTTATATATTTTATCGCTATTAATAGGTACGTTATTATATTTCCTAATATCGAAATTTTAGTATAGTAGTTACCTCTTTTAACGAATCGCCGAATTACCGGGTTAAAGGTTATTTAATTAACGGTCAAAGTAATTTAATAATTTTTTTCAATTCTATTTACGCTATAATTAACCGAGAGATTTAATAGTAGGTAAAGGAGGTTATTAATTAGGATATAAAAGTACGAGGCGAGTTTACTAGCCCTATATTTTAAATACTAGGTGATTTGCCCTAGAGGGTTATATACCGTTATTTTGATCTTCTTCGTTACTAAGTACGTATTGTATAGTCTGGATTGCTATCGAGTATAGGGAGTAGGTTAGTAAAGGATTTAGGACCCTATAATTATATTGTATAAAGGTAATATAGTATCCCCTATTATTATATAATATTATAGAAATTCGAATAAAAGAAGTAGCTTACCTATTAGGATATCTATTATCGTTATTACACCCGGCTACCAATAGTACGTAAATCTATCCCCTATTATATCTTTTCCCGTAATATTAACGTAAATTACTATATATAGAGTAAACGTAACCCTTATTTACATATTAAAGACCCCAAGATTGCAAATAAGACTAGGGGGCGGCTAAAGAATAGTATAATCGAACTCCCTAAAGATTAATAGGTCCTGAATAATAGGAAGGAGAAGCGGAAGAAGGTAATAAAGAGGAAGGTTAAAGGGAAAGCGAAAAGCAGTTAAACGCTAAAACTATCCCTCCGTCGATGGCGGTTACAATTCGAAATAATTAATAAAATTAATATAGGTAATAATATAAGTAGTAGTAAGGGTTCTATACGCTTTACTATTAAAATATAAAGAGAGGGCTCTTTAAATCCTAATTTAAATAACTCTCTTATAAAGAAGTAGACTGCCCGGGCCCGGGCGGCTTAGGCCGCTCCCTCTAGCGATCCCCTTACTCCTTTAAGCCCTAACGAATAGCCTGCCCGCAAAAAGCGTACTATAGTACTAGCGGGAACTAGGAGCGGGAGGACTATAAAGCCCTTGCGAAGGAGTTTAGAGGAGTAATTAGTTAATTAGATAGATAGGTAATACTACTATTATTTGCACTGCTCAATTCGTTTTATGGTATATATAACTTCAATACCAAGAAAATATTACGAGATTAAGGGACTAACTATCACTAGAACGCTACGAGGATGTTCAATACTATAGGGAGTATTATAGGGTTAGGGATTACTATGACACTGCCCGCGGAGGGAACCCTACCCTGATATCCCTACGGGGGTAGTGATACTACCCCCGGATAAAAGTGATACTGCCCCCCGAGTAAGTCTCTTGTAATAATACCCTATTCTTTAGCTATATATATAGTATAATTAGGAATAAATAGGCTACGCTTAGAAATTATAACAGGGCGGGAATGCATCTGCCCACACAGCCAAACCTATAAAAGATAGGACGATGTTCACTTGCCAATGAACATCGGGATGCTTACCTAAGAATATAGGTGGAGATTTTACCGTTATACCACGGTTATACAACGGTAAAAATATTTGGTACGGTTTTGAATTTGGATATCGTTGTACAACGGTTTAAAGGTCTCAACCGTACTACAACCGTTACTTAGTCTACAACTATAGGATTTAATATAGGAGAGCATAGGGCCTGCATAACGGGTAGTAGCCTACATGCATAATATAGAAGGACCTACTTTAAATTTTACGGTATAGGAAATTTAGAAAGGGAAATCGCGAGTCGGTCGCTTATACATTTTTTATTCTACCTACTACTACTACTAACTACCGATTGCCGGCCGGTTACCGCCAGCCTACGTACAGTCCACCTACACCCGGTCCCGCCTACCCTACTACCCGCCTACCCTACCGCCCGCCCGCCCGGCTGCCGGCTACGTACAGTCCACCCGCGTACCCGCGCCCGGCGCCGGTCCAGCCCCATATCCGGCTGCGCACTAAACCGGTTATCCTACACCCGGCACTGTACCCAGCATTGTATATAGGGCATTACAATGCGATACAATGCGATACGATCTTGATAATTACTGAATTGTTAATTGAATCACAATCAATCAAACTATTAAATACAATATATTACACTTATAATACACTAAAACGGGGGAAATGGGAATGAAATGTAGGGATTGGAATACAATCTATGGATATATCCGGGGCAGGCAATTAACATGATGTTGATAAGCAATCCGTGGATATAAAGTATCCGGGCAGGCAATAGACATAATATTAATAAAGCAATCCTAGGCAATTGAAATAATATTAATAAGCAAGTATTATCCCGGGCAAGCAATTGATATAATAGTACTAGTATTACTATCGGAATAATGGTCTAATAGTTATCGAAATATCTAGATGTCCAGGCGGTCTAGGCGGTCTAGGCGGTAGTAATATAATAATAGGATGGATCGGATATATTTACCGAATAACGAATCACGTTACTTATATAAATCCTAAAAGATGTACTATATTAGACTAGTTAATCTACATTCCTTATTATACTATAGAAGGCTATAGCACTTACAATATAGAATAATATTACGAAATCTATATACGTTAGTATATACCTTATTATTTCCTAATTATAAATAATTATATTAGTTAAATAATAATATATAATAATAAATAATAATAATAAACAAGTTGATTAACATCTGAATATTTATAATTATTAGACTATAGCCAGATAATATCCTAATTTACCTATACTTATAACGGGCTATAATTCCTCCTACGTTTATAAAACTTCGAAACGTCAACGATATAAATCCTATCGGGAAGTACTATTAGAAGGCCGATAATTAATAATTTACCGGTATTTTCGATATATGTAAAATCGAAGGTAATGTACCTTATATAAGGAAGAAATTATAATTTAGTTAGTATAAGGAAGATTTTGCATTCGCTTATCAACTTTTGGTTATAAACGAAAATATGATCGATACGTATAAGATTAGTATTGTTAGAGCTGTTGTCGCTAAACGTATTGTCGCTAAAACTATTGACGCTAGAACTATTAACGCTAGGCGTAGTATTATTATAATTATTTCGATACCGAATATAGTCGCTAAAGTTGAATTTGTAACGCCGAAGTATTTTATAAAATTTAGGGGTTAATATAAAGAAGGATTTGGTATAGTAGTAGGTAGTATATAGTGTGGTTATGTGGGATATTAAAGGTTATGGCGATAATGAAGTATCGTAACTATGGAATTCCATTGCTAAATTAACGATTTGGAACCGCTTTTTTAATATAGCGGATAAATACGTAAATGTATTTGCTTTTATATTCGATATATTAAAAGGGAATATATTAGTCCTTATCGAACTTAATAGAAAAATAGGCGTTAGGGGGAAAATATGCCGGAAAAGGTATAAATATATCGGAAATTTCACTAGTATAAGAATAATTAATATTAGAATCGAATTACCTTTAATTATTTTATATTTATATATATCGATAGCGTAAGTATACGGCTTCTAATAAATTATATTATATCGTTAAAATATTATTATACTATTATTTACGTAAATTGTATAATGTCCGTTCAAAAACGTATAGAATTATTAATACTATCGTTAGGAGTGTCGTTTTTCTATTAGCGCCGCTAAGATTAATTTTAAAGCTTCGCCTTTAGTATTACAATTACTAAATCCGGTAATTACCGTTATATTTGGCCACTTAAAATACTTATAAATACCGTTTATTAACCCCTAAAATCTTAAGGCTATATATCTATATCTATATGCTTAAGTAAGGGGGGCGATAAGAATATAGGGAGCGGAAGTATATAATTTAGTATCTAACTTGTATATAATGGTATATCTGGACTTATATATAGAGGGAGTTTATAATAGTAATATATACGGGTATTGTTATAATGCGTATCCTTAATAGCTTATATTCGTATGTTTTAGTAGGCTTGGGATTTCGGGGTAGTAAATAAGGGGGGGGGGAATGGGCAAGGGGGGAAAACGGTTAGGATTATTTACTTATTTAAGAATATTATATATTTATTATACTATACGGTACTTTGGCTAAATTGTCGCGATACGTTTATTACCGTAATTACGTTTGTACGTATTATAAAGTATACGCCGGAATAAATCTAATATTTACTTCGAATTAAAGGGTAATAACTTCTATTATTTCTTTTCTTTAATAAATATTATTATCGGGTTACAGTCTCAATAGAGCTAATCGTAAATAGGGTAATACATTTTACCTATATCTTTTAATCTGCCCGGAATTGACGGTCGAATATACATATTATTGGCCGCTTCGGGTATATTAAATTCCTTATTATTATTATTAACTAATAGCAATCCTTCGCCGATACTAAGACGGAGCTTGTCTTCGCTTCTAAGTAGGGCTTCGAATAACCTAGGCGTATTTCTAGCTATAATATATATTTGGTCGGTTAATATAAGGTCGGATAGGGAGAACGCGTTGAATAGGACGAATCGGATAGTATGAATAATACGCTTATATTCGAGAATTTATCGTTCGATATCCTTATTATTCGTTTTTTCGGCCGTCTTTTTAAATCGTTTATTATCGCCAATTATTAATATATATTTATAAATAGTACGGGCGTACGTGGCCCGCTTTTTGTACGCTAGATTTGCTATATATAGGTTACGTGCAGCGGGCGGCTCAGGGTATGCGTGTAGGCCCATGCCAAGCCTAGCCGCCGGTATAAATTAAATACATTTATAACTTACTTATAATATTTTTCCTCTGCCAATATATTTAATAAATTAGGCGGGCTATATTCTTTATAAATTTAGGTATAATGAATGCTTAGATAAATATTTAGCCGGAGAACTTTAATAATATACCGTTTGGTACGTTTAGGTAACTTTAATTCGGATTTAACCGCTTCTACCGTTTCTTCTATTTATTATTCTTCATCATCGGTTATATACTCGTCTTTATTACTATAATTACCAGCGGCCTCGATGGCAGCCTCTTCTACCACTTCTACGGCTATAAATAATCGCTTCGATAACCGCCTTAATAATTATTGTAATGATTGTCCTAATAATAATACTTCTAACGGCAATTGGGATGCCTTAAGTCGATTATTAAACCTAGTGTTTTTTTAAGTACGTGGATTTCTAGCGATAGCTTCTATTATAGTATTATACATCCTCTTATACTAGCGACGTATATTTAATATATGTTGATCTAGCCTTTTATATTCTAATTGGGTGTTGCGAATATTTATAAGTATTGAGTTGCTATGAATTATCGTTGTAAGGCCTCGTATTAAGGTATTAATTAGTTGGTGTTCTGTTAAATTATGACCGCCGGCTGTATATTGGAATTCTTCTATTTCGTATTTGCCGGGAAATAGTATTTCTATCACCTTTTCCTATATCCTATATAAATAGATCGATATGCTCCCTTCGAAGCTATACTTATAATATAGGCGGTGCTATAATTAATTATTTGCTATACTCTAATAAATTATGGTTTTTTAGATATAAAATTAGTAAAGGTAAAGTAAGCCAATTAAGCGGAAACGGCTATAACCGAAGTACTCTATTATATTCTATACGGGCTTTAGGGGTTAAAAATGCGTCTAAAAGCATTTTATAGGTATATTAAATAATACCTTTGAATTCGGAATATACGGGATTAAGTGGGCGGGTTCGTATAATATTGAGTATTAGTATAAGATCGAATAGGGTAGGCCGGTTTTGAGAAATACCTTATTGCGTACTATATTTCTTTTTGGCCTTTTTAGTTATTTAATTGTAATTCATTTCATATCGTATTTATATATACTAGTAATAGAAGCGTCGTATATCGATAGTATTATATTCTTTTAAAATATCCTATTTATTAATTATAAAATTTGGGCTAACGTAATAGAAACGATAGAATTTATAGTTAGAAGGCCTAATAGTACAAGTATTTTTGTTTTATTGGGGTATATCGCCGGTATAGTATATAGTAAATATAGATACTAGTATTAGAATGCCTTTAATTTTTATTATAATACCCTTATCCAATAGTATAAGATAATTAATCGCTTCGATAATAAATTCGAAATTAGATGTATACAGGCTAAGAACGATAAGGAAAATATTGGTATTATGTAGCCTATTACCGAATAGTAGGCTTGCCGGGGATTGGTATATTCTTATAACGGATCGATATATATTATAGTAAATACTAAATCTATCGATAAATATAAGGACCGGATAGTTTAATATATTGAATCGGCTATAGAATTTATTCTATTCTTCGAAGTGCTGGCGGCTAAATATTTTAATTTCGAACTATATTTTAATTAGTAGAATAAATGTTAGGGGTAGAATTTGGACCTTCTATTCCTCGTTGGAGTCCTCTAATATATTTATTATACGTTGTATAATGAAAAAGCCTTCTAATAGAGGTTCGGGTTTAATACTATATTTGGGTATTCTTTTACTAGGTTTAATAGGTAGATTAGGGTCGTTTAGAATATTGTTATTAAAATAGTTAATATCGACCCGTATAAAACGTTCGGCATATTCTTGGGGAATCCAATATTCCTTATCGAGTCGTATAATTAATTCGTTTAATAAAAACTTTATTTCCAAGCCGATTTGAAGATGAATGCTATAATTAGGGAATACTTTCTCGATTTATTTAATATTTATATATTCGTTAATAATAAGGGTTATCTCCCCAATTTCGTATATATAAGTATTGGTATAATTCTTCCCTATTACTTTAACCCGCCCGATATATAATAAATAGTTTGGGTTGTCGTCTTTAAGGCTATAATAATATATACGGTAGTCGATATATCGAAAATATATAAAGTCTAATAGAAATATAATTTTACCGATATTATCGGGGTTAGAGTAGGATATAAAATGGGCATATTTATTAAGAGAAACGCTATCTGCACCGCCATCAATCTCTTCAGACACCGCCGCCCCACCCTTCCCGCTCTCTCGACTAATCAAATAACGTGCATCGTCTCGCTTCCTTTAGCTCCCGCTATTGACTCCACCTCAACCAATCCCCCTCGTACCGCGCCCGCCAAGCTCCCAGATTTCAGGCCATTACGCGTTACACAGGGCTTTCGCAACCTAGGACAGGGCATTCGCAACCCAGGACAGGGCATACGCAACACATAGTTATTTCCGACAGCGCATTCGCAGTACATTGTCATTTCCGACAGCGCATTCGCTCCCCTAACAGCCATTTACATCGTATTTAATTGAATCGCAGTCTTTTTCATTACATTCAATTGCATCGCATTCAATTGCATCGCATTCAATTGCATCGCATTCAATTGCTATCTCAATCGCTGTTGGAGTGTGGTTCTCGGGAACGAATATGTGGGGGAGCGAATGCGCTGTCGGAAATGACAATGTGTTGCGAATGCTTAGATTTCTGGGCGAAATTTATGAAAGAATACAACTGCTAAGTAGAGGGTGGACCGCGGTTTGGATGCACCGATTTTTATTGGTTGAGAAAGCGGGAAGGGTGGGGCGGCGGTGTCTGAAGAGATTGATGGCGGTGCGAATAGCGTTTCTCTTTATTAAATATTGTACGTATTGAACTTAATTAATATAAAGTATAGTATAGCTCCGTAGGGTTATTTACGAAATAGGCTATGCTTTTATATATATTATTAGTAGTGTTGGAATTTAAGAAGGCTTAGAATAAGGACTTCGGGTTTATAAAGTAAAGGGGCGCAGGTATTGTATTTATATACTCTTAATCTTCGTTCAACTCGTCCTCTAATATTGGATTTTGCTACTACTATTACTACTACTATTATTATTATTATACCTTCTTCAATACTATTTATCGTTTACGACTGGCCGATTCTATCTTTATTTTTAAAACTTCTAATAATACTTTAATTATATATATATTTAAAAAAAGTAATTGAAAAACGACGTTACCTTTAATGGTACTAATTTATTTTAATATCGATTTAATTACGGGTATAGGTCTCCTATTATAATTATATAGTATTTATAATATTTGTAGTATAATTGAGTAATCGTCTATTATTATACGTTTAATATAGGTATAAAGATTAAATTCTATATGGAAATTTGGCATTTTTATATATTTGTTATAATAATAGTATATTAAGGTCGAATTATTTATAATACGGCCGGGTGCGATAGGGATTTGTAGGGTAATAATTACGATGTGGGGCTATTCCGCTTTAGGGGTAGTAAATTTAATTTATTCGGTAACCTAATCGTTAATAAAGTTATCCTTAAATAGTACTATCTTTAGTTCTTATTAGTTAAATTCGCGTTCGCCGTATTTTAAATTAAGTCGTAGTTGATTTTTATTAAATCTAGCCGGGAGAATATTATTGAAATCTTCGAATTGGATATCTACTATACCGGCTAGTAGGATGTTTTAGTCGATGGCGCCTAAAATTATCTAAATTAGTTATAATATTTATTTAATAGATAGATTATGATTGGTTTACTTTATTTAATTTAGTCGTTATTATTATTATCGTTATTATTTTCGTTAATATCTTCCTAATCGTCTTATATTAAGATATCGCCGTTATTGTCGTTGTTGTTATCTTAGAAGTCGCTATATTCTATACTTAATTAAATTAGTAATAATAGGGGTCTTAGAAATTAGTTGGGTTATTAATCTTAGTTGGGTTATTAATTTTAACCGAGTTGTTAATTATACATCTAGTTAGCTTCTAAATTGGGACCTTTAGCTTTAGTTGGCCGTTATTTGGGTGCGCGGCGACTATATCCGACTTTTACGACCGGTTTACTATAGCGCGAAGAGTAGTTGGGGGCGGCAGCCGCTAGCCTAGTCTTCTTTCTAGGTATATTTAGTCTTAGTATTGCTAGTTTTGAAAAGAGAAATATTTGGTTGAAAGAGGAGATATTTAATTGAAAAAGAGATGTTTGGTTGAAAGAGGAGATGTTTAGTGGAGGAGAGTAGTTTGGTGGAGGAGGGGAAGGGTTTGTTTAAATTGATATTATTGTTAAGAGTATATAGGAAGTAAAATAGTTTATAGAAGTGGGTACGTATATATAAGATATGTAGGAACGTATGTATATAAGATATAGGGTATTAAGTTATACGTTAGTTAGTTTTATTTTTACTTTTTAGATCCCGTTTATTTAATAATTTATTTAGTTTATTTTATTTTGAGATAGTAAATATATTTAGATTATATAGATAAATATAATTATACGTACGATTCTATATACGTGAGGTATTTAGAATGCGGTTCGGGATATTAGTTTTATTTTTAATATTAGATGGTAAATACGTTTTATTTCTAGAAGTTTCTCGAATCGAACTATAATTTTACTTATTAATTAGTTCGTTTTATTTTGAAATAGTAAATAAAAGGGTGTAAATATGTAATTACGTAGGGAGGTTTGGCTATAGTATATTTTATATTGCGTTATATCGAATCTCTTCCTCTAGTTTTTTAATCTCTCCCTTTTTTATTAATTGAATCTCTCCCTCTTTTATTAATCCTTTAATTTTTCCCTCTTTTATCGTTGCTATTTATTTAACCTGCAAACGATGACATTAATGGCGATGTGAGATGGGATGGAAAGGCGGGTGGTCTCGAAGGTCGTGGTGTTAATGTTTAGTGAATGGAATGTAGCTTGTTCGCTGGGGCGGTGGGTGAGCACCGCTACAACTGGAATCGGGAAGGAGAAGGCGCGATTCAATCGCGACTGAAAGTAGCTGGTGGTTTTTATCCGACGGCGCTTATCGCCGCACGGTTTTTCCTTCAGAGAACCTGGAGAAGGACCCCATGCCATTACGGCGCTGTATACAGATATAGCAAAGGGAATAAGATTATTATTATTATTTATTTAACCTTTTTTACTTCTTTATAGTAATTTCTTTCGTATAATTAGGATATTAGACTTTAATATCTATAAATAATTATTATTTATAATCCGATGGAAGGATAAATTAGAATACCGTATTAAACCTTCCTTATTATTTGCGAGTAAATAGGAAATTTGATCCGAATTGAGGCGGGGCGGTAATGTTTTTAGTTATATAATAAAGGTCATCCTAATTATTATTTTATTTATTTATTTCTTCCCCTAATATAGTTAAATAGATATAAATCCTTATATAAAATTAGATCCCGGCGGAAAGGATAGTTAAAATACCGTATTAAACCCCTTACTACTTACGGGTAAATAGGGAACTTGATCCGAGCTGCGGCGGGTAATAGCGTTCTATTTAGCTATACCGACTTATTATTATTTAATATCGATCTTATATCGAAGACGGCTAGGATTTTTAATAAGAAGTACGTACCCTACGTCCCTACACTTCATTCTACGTTATACCGCCTATTAGGCACTAAATATAATAGGTTTATTAATTAACTATATTAATTTTATTAGCTATAAATAATCTAATCCCTATTAAGATTATAATTCTTAATTCCCGTCCCGCCTTATAGAGCCGTACTAGTGCCCCACTCTTAACCTTTAATACTTTCAATTATTAACACTATTACTATTTACCCATATTTATTAATACTACTAATACCTATCCCGCCTTTTTATTTCAACTCTTTTATTTAGAAATATAGCGCTATATTAAATACTAACGATAGTAATATAGAAGGTAGTGGAAGCTAGTCGCTATACCCTATATTAGCTAGCAATTTAGAATTTTATTCACCTAGTTAACGAGCCCTTAAAGTCTATATAAATTTAACTAATTAAATATTCTTATTCCCCTCGTTAATCTTCTTCCTTCTTATAACTAATAACCAAATCGATATATCGACTAGTCGATATAGCGCCCCCTCTATTTTTTCATCGCTATAATAAATTTACTTATATTAAAATATTATATTTAATATTTAATAATTTTAAATTATAGTAACCGTAAATATTATTCTACTTACTTTCATATATAATTTATATATTAATTTATTATATTTAAATTATATTTCCCAAATATAAAGGAGCTACGGCGGATACGCCCACCGGTACTCCTAGTGGTAATTATCCTCGTAGTTGGACTAAAAAAACCGTCTATACAATTACTATTAGTAGTCTAAAATATGGACCTTAATTAGCCAAAAAAGCCAAGTTTAGTAATAATTAGGATAATTTTATAGGCGATAATAATGCCTATACAGCTACCCCTATTATTAAACTTACTATATTAGGTAGGCCTAATATTGCTACCTAGCGTATATTTACCTAGCCTACGATCGGCATTTCATATTATAATTAACCGTTCAACCCCTCTACCCTATTATTTATACTTATAGGTATAGGTATAAATATAGGCAACTAAATTCCCTATTAGCCTATATTAATTTAGCCCGTAATCATTTAATTATTTATTCCGGGCTTAATTCTTGCTATTATAGTTACTAACCCGAATACGACTCCTTCTAATATATCGCCAATATGGCTTCCGATTTTCGTCGATCTATAAGTAAGTTTATATAGTCGTTTTTATTATATATAGTATATAATATTAATTATTTTACTAGGGTTGAACTATTGAGTGTCTATTTAATAGGGAATATCGGATTATTTAATAATTTGTACCTTATTAATTTATATCTTATTAATCTATATCCTAATCTATAATAATAATAATAATAATCTTATTCCCATTATTATATCTATATATAGCGCTGTAATAGTATAGGGTCCTTCTCTAGATTCTCTAAAGGAAAAACCGTACGGCGATAAGCGCCGTCGGATGAAAACTACTAACTACTTTCGGTCGCAATTAAATCGCGCCTTCTCCTTTCCGATTTTAGCTATAGCGGTACTTACTTACCGCCCTAGCGAATAAATTACATTCCATTCACCAAATATCAATACTACGACCTTCGAAATTACCCGCCTTTCTATCCTATTTTATATCGCTATTAATATTATTATTTGCCTATAATTATCGTTATTAAACTAAATACCTCTTCCTCCCTACCTAAACCTCTAATTCTACTTTAACTTTTATTTGCGCCCGGGGTACTACTACGACTATTATTTAACCTCCCCCTCTACGTTTAATTTTCTTCCGTTTCCTTTTTTTTCGGTCGGTTTAAATTATTATTAATATAGCCTCTACTTCGTCTTCCTCCGAAAATTTCGGTATAGTAATAACCGATCCTTCTCCTACCCCCCCGTCCGTCGCCAGTCCCGTAGACCCCGCAACTCAAATCGAAATCTTAGACTCCAACCTACGTTTAACTTTCTATTACGACGTCGAATAGTAAATTATCCTCCTTTCCTACCGTAGTAATACCTTTCTAACATTCCCAACCCCTACCTCCGTCGCTTACTTTACCTTAATTATACCTTCGAATTGTCGACGATAGTCCACAGTTTCGTTAAGCCTAATATAATTAATATTTGCGATATCATCGCGTACAATACCTGCTAAGTCAAGTGTGAGTGTCCATCGCCTTCCTTCCTATCGTATTTCATCTAATAATCCCGTCCTATTAGCCGCCGCGCTCGCCTCCCAGTATCGGTTATCCTAATCTATAGATTTACTATAAGTATAGGGAATTACCATCGACCCTAGTACCAGTATAGCAATATTTATATTATTACTTAAATATCGGAATATTATATTACTTATCTATTATAATTTATAGACCTAAAATATATATTAAACCTAAGAAACTATACTTCTTCCTCGTAGTATTTAACTTCTTCCTCGTCCGTTTCTTAGTCCCCGTCCTACAAGTGACCTTTTGCGTAATAATATAAGTATTACTATAACCGAAATAGATTTATAGACTGGTAAAATATTTAATGTTACTATTAAGTGAGTTCGGTAACGCTAAATTAATTATAAAATATAGTTATAAGTATAATAGTAGTAGAAGTAATGCGAATAAGACGAGGCTGTTAAATAATAGTATGCTACTTAAAATTATAATTTAATTAAGAAATTAAAATATATAATTATTAAGAGTAAGGCTATACGCAAAAAGGAGGAATGCGAACGTAAAAAATAAAATAATTTTAAAATTTAATAGGTTTAGGAAGAAAAGAAATACTTATAATAATAATGTATTAGCGTAGCCAAAGTTAAATAAAAATACTTCGAAACTATTATAACCGGTACTCTAATAGCCGCGGCTACCAATATAACCCCTATTAAGATCCCGTTTAATAAAGACGAAGAAACGAATAAGGAAAAGAAATAGGTACGTAAATAGGATATTATATATTTACCGGTATTGTATAATAAAATACGGGAGAAAATAGCCCGTAAAACAAAAGAGGCTAGGAAGCTCGCCGATATAAAGAAAAAAAGGCCTCCTCCTTTTAATCTTTAAACTAGTTAGTAATTTAATTATTGTATTCAATCTAGTCTTTAGGCTAGTCTTTACCAAGCCAGCCAGTAGTCCAATCATTGTATTAGGTCTAATCAATCGTATAATTATAATAATAATAATAGCGGAAGCAATTATAATAACGACGACTAAAAATTCGAGGGTTTATTTAATCGCGATTATTATTATTATAAGTAATATAGCGACGAATAATATTCTAATAATAATCACGATTCGGATCCTTTTAGAAATTTTACTACTATAATAAAGACCCCTATAATTAATCCCCCTAAGAAGGCCAAGATTCCTAAAACTAGGACCCCTAATACGCTAATTACCTTAGCCCTATATAATAGAAATAGAAGCAATCTATATAAAACGGTAAGCGAAAAACGTAAAAGACGGGTACGTTTTCGAAACCCTAATATTCTATTAAAAAATGCAATACTTTATTATTTCTTAGAATTTATTCGTACGAACCTTTAGAGTTTAATAGCAATTAAAATACTTCGATTAAATATTATAAATAAGGAAAACGACCCCTTCGTAATAGAAACCCTTATTAGCGAGATATTTATAATAATTCCCTAGCCTAATAGCGAACCCGACGAAATTTAAGACGAAATTAATAAAGAAATTCGGTAATATACTTTCTTATACTATATTAATTAGTTTGTTAGTTAAACTATTAAATTGGCCGTACTTGGCATTAATCTTCGTAAACTACGGTTTAAGAAGCTTCGTATATTATTATTAAATATTATTAAATAATATAAATAGGAATTATTAATAAGGAAACTATTACCGTAATTTAAAAGTATTATTATTGACGTCCCGGATTTAATAAATTTAGATATAATTAACGAAGCCGACTAAGATTAATTCTAGCGGTTTATAGAGCCTTAAATTATATACTAATTCTTTACTTAGAACTTTACCTTTATTGCGCTATATATTAATTATTATATTACTTTCCAAAATAAAAAGGGTATAGCGTTTTTCTACTTTAAAATTATTCTTTTTAATTTTAGTAATATATATCTTAGGGTTTTAAAATCTAAAGTAGAAATAAACTAAAATATACTACGGGAATAATAGTAAAAGGATAAGAATTTGCGGGGGATATATAATTAGATATTCGATAATTTAGGATTTTATAACGAATTTAAATATATTAATAAGGATGATTTCGTTATAAAATTATTAGAAGTTATAGTTAAAAAACTAAAGAAGGTTACTTAAATCGGTATAGCGTTTAAATATTCGATTATTAGGGAAAAGGCCCCCCCGAAGAAACCTAATACTTATCCTAATATAGGTAAATAGCAACCTACCATATTAAACGCAGTCAATAGGCTAATAACTAATAGCAGCGGTAGTAGCAGTAGTCGTTATAGTGCATAGGATAGCGGTAATACTGGCAGTCCGTATGAGACTCGTTAATTTTCCCCCTTTATCGAACCCTCTTAATCCTTACCGACTCCTTATAGTCGTTATAGTAATAATACTACTACCCTAGTAATTCTGACGTAAATTCAATAAATAGAATAAGAGATATAACGGCTGTAGGTACAATTAGACTTATAATTTTAGTTTTAATTATAGTTATAGGCTTAGTTCTAATTATTATTTTAATTCCAATTATCGTTTTAATTATAATTATTATTGGGTCTACGCTATAAAATCTAGTAATTAGGCCGCCCTAGTAAATAGAAATAACGTTAAATCCCGGTTAACTAGGGTTTGAATACTAGTATCGAAGAAGACGATAATAACGATAATTCTATTATTAATCCTCGCTACCCCCGTAGCCGTAATAAGGGTAAGGGTAAAGTTAAAGGCCGTAATTCCCGGGGTATAAAATCTTCTTCTATTATATAGACTTCCCCCCCTATATTCCGTCGCCTTTACTAATATAGCAACTATTAAATTATCTATTGCAACGAGAATAGCGATATTATTACCCCGCCTTACCCTAGACGTAGCCGTATACTTATACCTTCTTCTACGACTATAGATTTTAATTCTATATATATTTAGATATGCATTTCCGAATCGTACACTTATATATATATCTCAAAGTTACAGTTTAATATAATTATTTCTCTTAATTATTTATATTCTATATAATACCAATTTATTTTATTGCCTAGCAGTTTATTAAACCCCCTCTCCGCTCTTTAAAAAAAACCCAAACTACAAAAAAAAAAAAATTTATTATATAATATCCTAGTATTAGCCTTATTAATTAATCATTAATTATTATAATTTTGTATGCCCCTTTTGCTTATATTTTCTATTTGATATTCTTAAAGTGTAACCCGGGCGCGCTAAAAAGTAGGGTACTAACCGTTGTCGTATTGTATCCTCCCCGCCTACTCGTAAACTATCTTTATTATAAATTACCCTTATTTAAATTGTAGTATAATAATATACTCTTTTATATTTACGTAACTTATCGGTTCTTAACGACGAGGAGGCCGCCTCTAATTCGCCCCGCTACGTTTAGTAGTAAGAAGCGATTGCGGGATAAAAAGGTTTCTTACGATTATTTTAAATCGAAATTAATAAATTATTAAAATATTATACGATTTATCGACTTTTAGCGACGAGTATTATTCTTCTTTATAAAGTAGGAGGTTATAAGAAGAAGTACGATTAAGTTTAGGAGCCTAAGAATTTCGAAGATGAAGAGTAGAACGGGAACTTATTAATTTCGTTGCCCTACCCCTAATTAATTAATTTTAATATAATTAATATTCTATTTATAATTAGCCGCTAAATCTCCTCCGTTCGCGAACGAATTATTATATAACCGGGATTATAATTGTTTATATAAACCCTTATATTTTATTTTAATATATTTTTAATTTAACTTTACGTTACTATTTATAAATATTGTATTTATTTCTATACGTCCTTTCCAATTCGCGTTGCGCCCTATTATATATTACGGTTCGTTATAACGCCCCCCGTTTCGATTATAGCGTAATATTATTTATTATACCCTACTCGCAATAAAAATAATTATAGAACGAATTATATTTCTTCGTAAAATAGTCAAATTATAAAAAGAAGTCCGACTAAATTTAGGAGCCTAAGGGCACTTTAACCGCGGGCCCCTCTTACTATAGTCTCCTATTAAATTATTAGCGGTATAGAAGTTAATAGTAAAAATTAAGGCCGAGCCGAAGTAAAGTAAAACTTTCCCTATACTTAAGAGCTTCGTTAATAACTCTAAAATTAATAATCTATATACGCTCAAAGAGTATTAAAATTAAGCCCCAAAAATCGAATACGAATAAGTAAATTATAGAGCGCTACGTAGTATAATTAGCCGAAACCTCTATATTTTTTCAATTTAGCCTTATCTTAATTTTAGTATTAAATTATTAAAATGCCTTACGATCTATCGGCTCTCAACGACGAGGATTATTCGTAAAGTAGGAAGTTATAAGAAGAAGTCCGACTAAACCTAGGAGCCTAAGGACTTTAAAATAGCGAGGCACCCTAATAATAAAAGGTAATAGATCCTAGCCTTATTATTAATTCCCCATTTACCCGTATTAGCGCGGCGGGTAATAAAACGAACGAGCACTTATTATAATTAGCTCTATTATTTTATAAATATAAGCCCAGGATTCTAGTATATAGCCTATTAAATTTAGATTATCCGGATTTCCCCTATTCGCGAAGGAATTACTATATAATTAAGATTAATTTTAACGTTCGCTCGGCTACTTTAAATAATAAGAAGCAATCGAAATATACTATATATATTTCAATAATATCGGGTAATAAATTAAATATACTCTTCCGCGGCCCCTTTTCCTATAGTTTTAAATTATCTTTATTAGGTATATAAATAATTTTATCGAAAATAAAATTAAAGGAATCGGAGGCGAAGACGACCGACGAATTATTTTAAGATTAGGATAAGGAGGACTTTAATTCGCTATAGAACGATTAAGTTAATATTAAATACCTCGCTAAATTTCCTTTAACGAATATATCGCTTCCTTATAACTAACGTTCTATTTCTATATATTCTCAATTCGGCTTTACATTACTATTTATAAGTATCGTATTTATATTTATATATTTTTTCTAATCGGTAATTTTATTACTATCGAATCAATTATAGTAATTAACCGCCGAAAGCAAAATTGCGTTGCGCCCTATTACATTTTATAATTTATAATAACGCCCCCCGCTTTAATTAAAATATAATACTATTTTACTACGCTTTAATATTTAATTGGATACGTTTTATATAAGAACTTAGCTTTTTTCAACGAACGTATTACTTCCCTATAATTAGAGAACGTAATATATCGAAACTATAAATTTAAAAATAATTATTTAAACCGAAATAGCTATTCCCAAAAATTTAGAATTTAAACTCCCTCCTACTCGGCGTAGAAGCGACCGCTATACACGGAAATAATACTATTATATAAACGTAGAAAGCTAAAGGTCGAGAAAGAGGGCGCGTTGGAAAGGCTCAAATACTAGAGGGCCGCTACATTATTTATAATAATAATTAATCTATTACCTAGCTCCGTCCTACTTAGCGCAAAAGCGACCGCTATATATAGAAATAATACTACTACCGGTAGCGAAATCGGAGGCGAGGACGCGATTAACGAATTATTTTAAGACTAGGACTAGGATAAGGATAACTTCAATTTACTACGCAGCGACTAAGGGCGCGTCGGAAAGGCTTAAGGAGTACTTATAAAGATTAGCGGTCGGAAGAAGATTTTCGAAGCTACCTAATTACATTACCACCTAATTACATCACCACCTGGTTACATTATTACTTGGTTATATTACTACCTAGTTGCATTAGCGTAGAAAACTAAGGGTCGAGAAAGAGAAATAGATTAGGCGACGGAAATTATTATTAATTTGGAAAATAAGGAGTAAAAGTACCTATAGAAGGTATACGTCACTTATTATAATTATTATTATTAAGAGAATTAATTAACGCCTCGTATTCGTTACTCAAATATTATAATTCTACGAACGCTATATTTATATTACTACCTTGCTATAAAGCGCTAATATTATTAATTATAGCTAATATTTTATATTGCTAATTGAAGTAATTTTATTATTATCATTATTATTATTATTATTATTATTATTATTATTATTATTATTATTATTATTATTATTATTATTATTATTATTATTATTATTATTATTATTATTATTATTATTATAAATTATCTAATAATCAATAGGGGTATTAAGATTAATAGGGGTATTAACCTTTAAGGCGTACGGTCTATAGCGTTAAAGTGGTCGTTGTAATAACTTTAATTGGTAAGAGCGCTAAGGAATATAATTGTGAACATATAGTGCCTTCTTTAATTATATTGATTTGCGCGACTAGAGGGGTCTTGGCAGTACCGCTTATAGTATTGCGAAGGAAGGACCGCCGATTTCGTAACTGCTTCGTAACTTCCCAAACGTAAAAATAAAAACCTCCGAACGCCTATATAAACCCTACACCTGGCTAATATACCTCCTACCCAAATTAGTATAGGGAATACCTAGAATCTGCTCTGGTTGTATACGACCCAACGGTTATAAATAATTTTACGGTTGTATAGCGGTTAGAATATAGTAACCGTTGCAGCACGATTGACCTAAGAAAACCGTTGAACAACCGACATGCAACGGAAAAAGAGTCCCTATATACCCCTAACTAAGTAGAATTACCGTCTAAAGTATTATCTAAACAGTCTTCTATATCGAAATATACATCCTAGCCGGAGGTTATAATCGACGCATTTTAATAATCTTCGGCACCGATTATAATCAACAAAAATACCGACGATAATTTCGGCATATAAAACGAACCTACACTTATTACTAAGGCGGTCGCTAAAATAAGAACCGACCTTCCTAAGCGTATAAAATAATATATTATATTAGTATTACGACCAAATATCTACTTAGGCATACACTACGCAAATATTTACGAAGAGTATAGTCCACTAAACCTATTGAATATACTAGTAGAAGAAAAGTATTACAAATAAAGTTCAGCTCTAAATAATTAATATACTTATATATTATACCGTAATAGAAGTTTAGTATTATATAAGCGAACACCTACGTAATTCCACGAAATTAGGCGTATAAAACCCGGGCCCGCAAAGAAGAATAACGATGTTATAGAATTAAAGTTAATAATAACCCCCAATAAGCGCCTCAAGAAGATAGTAGAGACGACAAACGGCCGAAATATTAAAAAATAGATCCTATAATACGAGTGCATTGTTTATACTATTCGATTCGTACTTCTAAATGCCTCCGCCTTATCTAATCCCGACCTAATATAGTAAATAAGTAATATTGTCCGCTAAGCGCCTAACCTTTTCGAGAAGTTACTATAACGAAAGGAATTAATTTATTTAGTCCTTAAAAACGACGAGGAAAAGTAATTGGAAATCGATTTATTAGTAAACGATACCTATATACGCCCTACGGTAACTAGAAAATTTAAGGAACTAGAAATACGCCGAACGCGCTATTCTATTTATAATATTAATATAATTACTAATCTATCCTATACCTTACTAATATACTCCTTATGATTGCCTAATATATTCCGTCGAGCTCTTTGCTAGGCTTATAATTTAGATTATAGTATACTATACATTCTATCCTTCCTACCTGGAAAATTCTAATATAGTGAAAAGGTATTATTTTTAAATAAATAAATCTATATCTAAATCTATACCGGCCCTACGCTATTTATACCTATATATATTACCTTTCCTATAAGTATACTTTAGTCCCCTTTCCCCTACCCCCTTTCCCCTATTCCCTATCCCTTTCCTATATCCCTTTTCCTATATCCCCTTTCCCCTATTCCCTTCCCTTATTCCCTTTCCCCTATATTATCCTTGCTTCCTATAGGGAATACTATATTTAAGGACGGCCAAACTATTATAATAACGGTAAACTTACTCTACTATTACATTATAACCTATTAATATATATTATTATACTTCGTTACTATATATTTAAATATATTATTATAGTAAAGAATAGTACAATACCCCAAACTATATATATAGATAAAAAATCCACAATACTACTACAACTAACTCTACAACCTAACTCCGAACCGCGGATCTAGACATCGATATGGGGTATTATAGTATAATTATATTAATATAGTTATTAACTTAGTATATACTATAAAGTATTTAAACGCTATATTTTTAAAATTAGCGACTACATTCAATATAAATAGGGCACAGCGGACTTTACTTATATCGACTATATCTTTATATATAAGATAGCCCGTAAGCTTAAACGCTGTATTTTCTTTATACTAACTAAAATGGTTATTAGCGGCCATACTACAATATTCGATCTCTAAGTAATCGAAGATACTAACGAGTATTTTATTATTAGCTTTTTAACTATTTAAACCGATTGTATATATATTATTAATATTTCGAAGATTAAATAGCGCAAGCGCTATAATCATCGGCCTAGATTGGCGTAGGTAGATTAGGATATTATTAACATCGTCTTCCGGGGCGCCCGGCAGAATCCACTGAAGCGCAGCTGTTATAGGTCTAGGGACAAATACAAAGCTGGATTCTTAATCTATTAAGGTATAAGCATTTGGTCGCGTTATAACGCTAGATTCCCAATCTATTTAGGTATAAGCATTTGGTCGCGTTATAAGGCTGGATTCTCAATCTATTTAGGTATAAGCATTTGGTCGCATTATAAAGCTAGATTCTCAATCTATTTAGGTATAAGCATTTGGTCGCGTTGTAAGGCTGGATTCTCAATCTATTTAGGTATAAGCATTTGGTCGCGTTGTAAGGCTGGATTCTCAATCTATTTTAAAGTATAAGCATTTGGTCGCGTTGTAAAGCTGGATTCTCAATCTATTTTAAACTATAAGCATTTGGTTACGTTGCAAAGCTGGATTCATAATCTAAATTATTCTAACTCCAAGTTATTTTAACTCTAAGTTATTTCAATTTTAAGACATTTTCCAAGTTATTTTAAGTCTGAGTTATTCTACGTTATTATTCTAAATTATTTTAATCTTATAAAAATTTATTAAAAAAAATGATTTTTTCGGAGTTCAAGATACTAATAGCGCGGACCCTACCCGAATACCTTATAGTAATCGAATACTTAAATTACCGTTTGGTAGTACCGAGGGATAGCCCGTCTTATATACGCCTTAATCTTACGCCTTTATAAATACTATAAGCGAACTTTTCTATCACGGGGCAAGGGCGCCGTTAGGTATAAGGTACAATATGTATTATTGTACGAAGGAAGCAAAAGGAGAGTATGCGCCAGCCAGGGCTAATATAGGGTATAGTATATAACCTACTAGAATAGGTCGTAGTAGAGCTTTAATACCCGGGCTAGCCCAATACTATAGTATAATAGCTAATAGTATATAAAGTATAAGGTATATAATCTAATATATAATTTAGCCCTATAATACTACCTCCCCTTAAGAAACGTTCCCGGCTATAAAATCTATATTTAAATATATTATTTTACTTAAAGTAGGCTTTCCCGGTCCTCCCGTAGATACGTCTAATTAAATTGTAATAAAAGCTTTAGCGCTGGGTAGTTACTTAGCGCTTAGATTTTTACTTAAGGGTAGAATACTAGTTAAAATATTATTAAATGTAGTTCCTCCTCCGAGACGTCTATTATTATGTCTAAAAACTATCCTATACGTCGTAAATAATTTTAAACTACGCCAATTAGGCTATATAACCCTCTTTCGTTACTTTTACTATTATTAACCCTGCGAAGGGTGCTATAAAGACGTTCGTAGTATAGCGGTTTGTATAGATGTATATAGCCGCTATTGGTATAGATAGTATAGAGACCCTTTATTCGATTCCTATTTGTAATTACGTTTTTATATTAATTCTAACTTTTTAATCTCTTAAAGACTATATTAATTCTAATTCTCTAATTTTAACCGTATAGGATTTTAATTGTTCGTAGGCTCTATCCGTTATTGGGGGAATAAGAGATATAAGACTATTGTAAAACGTATTATTTTTTAGGCCTATAATAGTTACTTTAAAAAAGAATATATTAAAGGTTTCGATTAGGGTACGTAGATAAGTCGGGCTAAATTCTTTTTTTATTGAATCTATTTACTTTATTAATTTTATTAATTTTATCCTTTTTATTATACGACTCTAGCGCTTCGTTGTAGGGGTTAGTATAATTCTGAGTCGGGGGTAATAGGTAATAATGTGATTGCTAGAGTTAATAGCGGTGTCGGTTCTAAGTTAGAGGTAACTATTGAATATAGTATTTCGAGTAATGATTTCTTCTTTAGCCTTCCTCTACCTTGTCTCTTCTTAACCTAGATTGGTAGTAGAGGAACGTTAGGGTTAGTGTTATAAAATTTTTAAATAGTATTGTTATAACCTTTTAAATCTTTAACCGGCTACTAGTTAGGTTTATTAATATTTTTTTATTTAACGTAATATATTTAACGGCTATTATTTACTTTATTGTAACCGATAATATTTTCGAATTCCTATTCCTATTAATCGTTGTCGTAATCGTTGGTCCTTATTATTATCCGGCCCTTATTGGCTACGATGTCCTATTCGATATCTTATTGGCCGGGGAGTCCTACTATATCCTAAAGCTTTACTATAGAGATATAGAATACTAGGTTAACCTTTATATTCTTAGGGAATTTAAGCTTAATATAGTAGGAATTGTATTTAAGGACGTCGAATAAGCCTTCGAATCTAGGTACTAATTTAGTTTGCGGCCTTCCTATAGTTAGGTTTTTAGTATTAAGTAGGATTCTATCGCCGATATAATATTTAGGAATTATCACGGGGCAAGGCCAAAGGTAGGGGGTAGGTTGGATATGCGTAGTTGTACGAAGAGAGGGAAAGAGAGGTGTACGCAGGTCTGGCGATATAGGGCATAGCACAAAGGCCATACCCAGAGCTCAAACCGCGCACGTGCACATACACGTAATGTACCATTGGCTAATAGTAGTAATAGTACAGCACGAAGCTCAACTACCCATAGTAGGAGCCGTGTATATAATAGGCAATTACAAGTAATCCTATAATACTACCTCCCTACAAAAAAAGCTCTAGAGCTTCAAAATCTATATATATATAAAATAATAGATTACTCCTTAATCTCCATCCTCCAACTCCTCTACCCGTAAATGAAGTCCGTCCTCGAAATCCTCCTCCGCTCGTAACTCCCGGATCCTCCTTATATCCCTAAACTCCTCCGCAATCTAATTATCATCGCCCTACTAGTAAATCCCTACTTCTAACTTATCCTCCACATTCCTCGTAAGGAACCTCTTCCCCTACTATATCTCCAACAGCCTCCTAAAAATCTTCCCAAATACTTCGTCTAATTTCCTTATATCCTCCTCGGACAATACCTCTAACTCATAAGAGACTACTACAACCGTTAGGGCTAGCCTCTACAATAAGGCCTAGTATTCGGTCGCAATATTTACAACAACAGCGTTAATCTACTCCTTTAAGTCGGCAATACGTCTGGAGCGTCTCAAAGGCAGGGCTAGGGCTCGGGGTACCCAGGGTACTTAGGGCGCGCGGAGCGCTAGCGCTAGTATTCGGGGTACTCGGAGTATATAAGGTACTAAAGCCGGTGCCGGGGTCCGTTCTTACAATATAGCTATAATCTCTAACTACTACTTAACTTCTAACGGGATAGGCGCTTCGGAGTAATTACTATAGAAGGTAATAATAGCCTCCCTTATATTAATCACATTAGCGATCGGTTCTTCGGTAAGATTATAATAAATTTATACTATTATATAGAACCAATAGTAATTACCCCCCCTCTATTTATAATCGAAGAATTCGTCGAATTCCTATTCCGGTACCTCCTTATAATTATTAATTCTAACTATTACCCTACCTTCGTTAGCGTATACATCCCCTTAGATAGCGGCTTAACCAAATAAGCCTTCCCTATAGGATTTAACTATAGAGATATAGAATACCGGGGAGTACTATATATTAGCGGGCAAAATAAATTTAACGTCGTAAAAGTATACCTATTCGACCTTAAAAGGGCCCTCCCAACGGGGGTACAACTTATCGTATAGGCGGCCGTTAGCCAAATTAATCGTATTCAACAAGACTAAGTCCCTAGGGCGGTATTTTAATACGTTGGACCGCTTCTTATTAGTATTCGCCTCGTAACGGTCTTATACCTTCTTAATAGAGGTACGTATGTAGTCCTAAATAGCTTCGAAACGAACTACTAATTCGTAAACTTTTAGGTACTCCTTCTACTAAGCCGGGGAGAGTTGGGATAGGGTAACCGAAGACGGCTTAATACCTATTCGTAAATAGAAACTATAATTAGTAAAAAATAATATAACCCCCGTAATTTCTAAAATTATATTATTACCGGCGAATTCTACTAATAGTAACTACTTAGCCCAATCTATTTATACCCAATTTATAAAGACCCGTAAATATTATTCTATCTCTATATTAATACATTCTATTTAAGCATTCGTTTAAAAGTAGAAAGTGGAGCTTAACAACCTCTTAATTACCAATCTCTTACAAATAATAGCCTAGAAAAGCGAAACGAATTAGGAGCCGCGGTCTAATACTATAATATCGGGCAGTCCGTATAAGGTATAAATCCTATCAATAAACTAATCAGCCAATTCCTCTACCTCCATCGTCTCAGTAGTAATATAATACCGTATCTTAATTAAGCGGTCTACTACAATAATAATATATTTAAATTTCTAGCCCAAATACAAACTCTCTAGGAGGGAGGAGATATAATCGATAGAAATATCTTTCTATAGTACGAAGGCGGCTAGTATAAGCTTTAAATAGCCGGCTTTAACTCTCTATAATATTTTAGTCTTCGAATAAACTAAATAACCCTTATAATAAACCCTTACAACCTCCGCTATACCTAACCAATACTAATACTTATTTATTTATACCCAAGTCTTATCCCTACCGGGGTATCCCGCCGTTAGTAAAGAGTAAGTGTAATAAATTAGCTATAAGTAGGTAGCCGTATTGTTTAAGTCGATAAATATTCGTCCCCTATAATAAACCTTACTTCCTATTATAGAACACTCTATAAATACTACCTTCAACTTTTTTCTAATATAAGAGCGCTATTTAAAACGGTTAGGGTCCTGCAAGCAAACTACTACTTCCTATATTAATGTAGAACAAATATAACTCTCCTCGATAATATCGTCTATAGACCTATCTAATTCCTCGAAAGCGTTTAAAGCTAATAGGAAGACCCCCTCGTCAATATCTAAGTCCTCGACGCTTACAGATAACAACGTCTCGAGGCAGCCGTTCTCGAAACAGGCGGGGTCGATAAATTTATAATTCCTAACCTTTAAACAATAATCCTCCATATCTAACAATACGTCTTCAAACTTCCTATTTAAAGCGTCCGGGCGGAATTTCTTCGAGCCTAGGGTATAACGAATTAAAAAATTGAATCGAAATAAGAACTACAACTAACATATATATCGGGGAGTTAGCTATTTATTAGTAATAAAGGTTTTCAAATTCTTATAATCCATTACAATATTAAACGGCTATTAAACGCCTTCCAACTCTAACTTCCACTCCTCTAATACTTTTATAATAATTAATAACTCCTTATTATAAATATCGTAATTATACTCTACGGCGCTATATCTTAATAAGAAGTAGGCCACGGGGTAGAACTCCCTATTATCGCCGTATTAAGAGAATATTCTTCCAAAAACCTAATTAGAAGCATCGGTCTCGACTACGGTTTTCTTAGACTAATCATATATATATAAAGTAAGTCCGCTACTAAAAACTACTTTTAACGTCTCAAAAGCGGACTATTAGGCTATAATCTATTCCTATTTAACGTTTCGCTTCGTAAAGTCGTATAGGGGTACGGCCATAGCCGAGAATCCCTTAATAAAGCGCTAATAAAAATTAGCAAAGCCTAAAAAACTCTATAGGAACTTCTTAAAAGTAGGGGGCTACCAATCGATAATAACTCTAACCTTCTCTAGGTCTATCTCAATACCTCTAAGCGTTATAATTAGTCCTAAGTACTTAGTCTTCTTAGTATAGAATTTACACTTATCGATATCCACTTATAGGCCGGCCTTAGCCAGCCGTTCGAGAACGTCGTTAATGTAGCGCTCGTAGTCCGCCTTATTATTAGAAAAGATCAGAATATCGTTGAAATAAGCGGTCGCGTATACGTTTAGAATAGCGTACAGGATATTATTAACATAATTCTAGAAAGCACCCGGAGCTCCCTATAGCCCGAAAGGGCAAACTAGGGATTTAAAGAGCCTAAAGCGGGTAACGAAAGCTATTAGCCATTTATACCCTTCGGTTATACGAATACAATTAAAAGCGGTAATAATATCGAATTTAATAAAGATCTTAGCCTTATAAATAGTATTAAAGGTCTCTTTAATTAAAGGAAGAGGGTATCTACTTTTAAAAATAATATTATTAATACCTTTATAATCTATATAAATTCGTACTCCTCCGCCTAGTTTTTTTATAAGTAGGATTTGGGAAGCGGCCTCCGATTGTAATAGCTAGATAAAGCCGATCTTTAGATTATTATCGATCTATTTCTTAATAACGCTTAATTCGTCGGAGTTAAAGGGTTTAAATTTAATATATAGCGCTTACTCGCCTAACTTTAATTCGATCTTAAAATCGTAGGAGCAATAGGGGGGGAATAACTATAGCCTTTTTAAGTTTAAATATATTAATATACTTCTAATATTAATTAGAAAACTTTTCTTTAATTTGCGCATCGGTTTTAAGGGGCTTATTAGCCTTCTCGTAGAATTTGGCAATATCCTCTTCAATAATCCTAATAATTTTAATAGCCTCCTCGCATCGTTAGGAGTCTTTTTCTAACTTACTGTTAAAGTAAACCTTATTAGCAATTTTAGCGGTACGGATAGCGACCTTAAATCCCTTACTAGCGTAGACGTCGATCTAAAAGTAAAAGCGCTTATCTAACAACTTCTTATACTTAGAGCCTTTACTGCTTATAATCTCTTATATTATCTCCTCAATTAATAAATCCGTTAGTCCTATTCCTATCCTTACTCTTTTATTAATAATGCTTTTATTATCTCCCTACTCCTTAAGCTCTAAAATACCTTCCTCTACCTCTTTAACCCGGGCTTCCTCCTCTACCCTAGCCTCCTCTATAACCTTATTAATTTCTACGTACGAAGTATAGAATATTCGAAAATTATATATTTCGTAGAACTAATTGAAATTAACTGCCGTTAAGTCCTTAATATCCACTAAATTAATTAAATCGTTCGAATAATAAGTACGACAAACGGGGATACAATAGTCTATATTAGACTTCCGCTAACCAATAACCAGGCGGTAAATTATAAATCTAATCTTAAGGGCGGGGTCTATAACTAGCGTTAAAGGGGTGCTAGAACGCGCTTTATAGGCCTCTAACCGGACAAGCCGTTACCTCGTAGCGCGTCTTACTTTCTAGGCGGATAATAAGCGGTTTACAATCTTAGGGTCGAAATCCTCGATAATTATTAGAGTATATTCGTCTTCTAAATAAAACATCGTCGTATCTTCGGATTTATCTTCTACCGTTAAAATAGGAGGGATAGTAATTCAATACAAAACCTTGTAACGTTTCGTATAATCCTAGACCTTAAATACTCGGCGAAAAGAGAAAGATAAGTCGGCGGGTAGATAGTGGCCAGTATATATTTCCGTAAAAGTAATTAACCCGTTTAGCTACGATACTAAGGGGTTATAAAACTTAAACTATAATATACCCAAAATTATTAAATAATCTACTACTAAATCGTACGCCAATATCGCGATTATTTCTATATAGTAGCCGATTTAAAGTTAAACCTTATAATAATAAGTAATAAGATCCTTAAGGACGCTATTAATTAAATATAAGGCCTTAAGCTTAGGAAGCTTTAATAATAATATAGTATAGCGAATAGCGAAGCTACAATTAATAAAGGCGAATACCGAGTACCCACTATCGATTAAGGCGGCATATTTACTTCGTTACTTACGCAATCTATAAATAATATAAATAAAGAAAAAAATAGAATTATTATTATAGCTATTTAAAATTAAATTTTTTAATTAAACTACTTTTAAATTTACTAAATCTATATCCTCCTCTTCTATTATCGTTATAAATGAAGGCCTCTCCGTATAATTTAACGGGGAGGCTGTATATTTCCCTCGCTATATTTAATAGTAAAAGGAGCTGGGGCAACGGGTATAGCAATTAGGGCGGCAAAAGCGGCCTCTTTAGCGCCTATAATATTAATATAAGCGCTGTCGCTATAGCCGTTCTAACCTATTATTAGCCTACTACTATTACTACTATTACTACCACCTCTACTACCGCCGCAACTACAATTATTATAACAATTACACTCCCTCTTAACTTTAAGAATACTAATATTAATACTATTATAGCAATTAATAATTTAGTAACTAAGCTTAACGCAACGCTTATACAAATTATTCTATATATAGTAATTAATAATAATTTTATTAATTATACGTACTAAAAAGATATCGAGAGTAGATATAGCGTCCAAATTTATAGCGTTACCGCCTTAATTAACAATACGTTTAAAAGCGGAGCCGCTATTACCGCCGCTAAAATTAGAACCGGAACCGGAATTATTCTTATAAAATAAGACGGTAATTTTATTATACTAATTGTACTCCTTAATATTAGAAGCGAACTTATAGTATAAAGTAAGCTACTTCTTATAATTGTTAAGGGCGGGGAGCTTTTACTAATAAACGATAGCATTACAAATTTCGTCGGTAATTTTTATCTTTAAGTAATAAGTCTTTATAAAATCGTTTAAATCGCAACAATCGACGAAGGTAGTAAATTTATCTTCGAAATTAAACTACTTCTAACCCTTAATTATCTTTAAAGTCTCAAAATTACAATGCAATTCGAGGGTAAAATCTATATAATTATACTTAGTATCGAAGTAAGCGAATAAGAATTCGCTAATCTCCTACTTCCACTTCTCTTTATCGGCTTCCTTTAATATTAATATAATTTAAAGAAATAAAGTATAAAAAGCGGCGCCTCCTAAATATAAAAAGACTTACGTAAACTTATAACGTTCGTTTTAATTAAAATACTAACTATCCTAGAACTAATAAAATTCGATCTTCGCGCACTAAATGCAATAAAATTCAATATACTTAATAGTTATATTACCCTCGCTAATATAAGTATTGGGATCCTTATTAATCCTCGACTTAAGAATAGATATAATATTAATATTATTATCGTTTAATTCTAGGTTAGGCTCGGGCGGGCTAGTAAATTTAAAAAGGTTTAAATCTATTAAATTTATCGGGTCCGTATACTAACGGAAGGACTTCTTAAATTCCTTAATAATATCGTTCTTCTTACAAAAATTAATAGTATAATCTTTTCTAAATTAACTATTAGTTTCGTTAGTAGTAATAAGCGTATCGGTAGTATTAATAAGCTTATTCTAAATAATAGTAAGCTACTTTTCGAAAAGGGTAACTTTATTTTTAAAATCGGCGATAATTACGTCTTACTTTATTAATTACTCTACGTTATTAACGAGCGTATCGTTAGTAATTATAGCGAAAGAGTTCACCTTAATAATATTTTAGTTAATAAACCGGGCGAGGGCGGTAATAACGTATAAAAAAATATAATAATTAATAAATTTAGAAGTAGTATCGAAGTCGCTTTATTCAATTACGGCGCCGGGATTAGGGTTACCGCTAAAGGATTCTATAATATTTTCGAAGAGCTATTTATTAATGGGGTCGACGATTAAGCCGATAGTAGAAATAATAACGTCTACGTCGGTAACGGACGACATTAATTAATTCGATTAATAAGGGATAGGGGGCTACTTTATAATTAAGTAGGTATACTACCTTATAAGCGCTAGAGTATTGCAATACGATATAATAATATTAACTCAAAGTCGAACCTAGCGGCGTAATACGACCGGGACTATTATAATACGAGAAATAATTACGGGTATATCGGAAATTCTTATAATAACGGCGATTAAAATAAATAAAATTATACGCTCGTAGTGTAATAATAGGTACAACTAACTATTATAGGGCAAGGCTAAAGGTAAAGAGTAGGTTGGATATACGTAATTATACGAAGAGAGGGAAAGAGAGGTGTATATAAATCTAGCGATATAGGGCATAGTACGAAGGCTATACCTAGAGCTCAAACCGCGTACGTACACATATACGTGATGTACTATTGGCTAATGGCAGCAATAGCACAGCACGAGGCTCAACTGCCCATAGCAGGAGCCGTGCATATAACAGGCAGTCACAGGTAATCCTATGACAGGAATGTTATTATAGTATTTATTAGTATTCGTTTTGTAATGGTCTTATATTTATTTTAAGAGTATTATTACGCTATTTAGAATAATTTAGAATTGGTTAGCTACCTCTAAAGCTTTAAAGAACTCCTTTTTCTATATATTTAAAAAGTTAGGTAGGTATAGTTTGGCCAGCTCTATACTTATACGAGGGTAAAAATTGTAGTTAGTATAGAAAGGGCTAACGCTAGTTATCTTTAAAATAGTATTATTATAGGCAAATTTAATTAAAGGTAATTAATCCGCCTAATTATTTTACGCTTAGTTAATATAGAGTTTTATATATTATTTTATTTCTACGTTAATACGTTCGGTCTAGCCGTTAATTTAGGAATAGAACGTTGAAGAGAATTTAATGGTAACGCCTAGCCTTTTATATAGGGTCTTTTAAAATATAAAAATAAATTATAATCCTTTATTTAAGACGATATTATCTAGTAGATTATAAATGTTATAAATCCGTTCGATAAATTTCTCTACTAATTTATCCGTTTCTAGGGTTTCTATAGGGATATAGTACCTTATTTTAGTTAATTAGTCGATAATAATTACGATATAGCGGTAAATTCTTCCCCGCCTTGTATAGGGTATTATTAGGGTAATATAGTCGACTAAAATTTCCAATTATAATTTAAAGGGTATTAGAAACGGCTTTAGGAATCCTATAGGAGAATATTATATAGATTTTGTCTTTGTATATACGAAGTATATTTTATAGAATTTTTTAACGGATTAGTATATTCTTAATTAATAGTAGAACCTATTGAATATTTTGTATGTACGTTTGCAATTAGGGTAACCGCTAGGTTTAACGGTATATATTTTGTAAATAAATTGTATTTAGGTATTTTTATTATCGGGATTAATAAATATTCGTTCTTCGGTATTTTTCCTCTAATAAATTCTACCTATTCGTATTAAATACTCTATAAATATAATTTTAAATTTCTTTACGACTTTTAGGGTCTATTTTCGTTAACTATTTTTCTATAGGTATAAAATTATCTCCTATATTAAGTTCGATTTAGCGTAGTTATCGTTAATAAAGTTATTGGTAAATTTTGTAATATTAAGTTCGTAGAGGTTAAATTTATTAAAATCTAGGTATTAGTTGTAAAGGTTTATCGCGTAGTTTATATAGTAAATTTCCTTTATAGCTCTTAAATATAGGTATATTATATCTAATAATTTATTTTCCTCGAAGAAGGTTAGGTCGAACCAATTTGGGTCGATTAGCGGCTTCTTTCTAGTTTGTAAACATTTATCGTCTATATTTTGTAATTTATTTTCCGCTTTCCTATTTAAAGTATTGGGCTTAATATTCGCCGCGCCTTGCTTATAAATAATTTTAAAATTAAAATAGTTAAAGAATTTTAATTATTTTATATATCGAAGTATAAACTACTTAATTGTAGCGAATATCTTAAAATTCTTATAGTCGGTAATAATTTCTATTTATTTTTGGGCGCCCTCTAATTTTAGTAATTACTCCTCGAGGGTTTTTACGATAGCTAATAATTCCTTATTATAAATATTATAATTATATTCGGTTGCGATATATTTGGCCGAAAAATAGGCTACTAGATAAAGGATGCTATCGTCCCCCTATTAAGAGAGGGTGCTTCTAAATACCTAATTTAAGGCGTCCGTTTTAATTATTATCTTTTTATTCTAATCGAAGATTTTTAGGATTAGTACCGTTGTAAATACAGTTTTAAAGTCGTCGAATACTTTCTAATATTTAATGCCCTATTGCTAATCGTTCGTTTTTTTAGTAAATTTATAGAGTAGTTTAATTATATTTAAGAAATTCTTAATAACTCGGCGGTAGAAGTTAGTAAAGCCTAGGAACGATTGTAATACTTTTTTTAATTCTAGCGCCTCCTATACGGTTATAGTTTTAATTTTATTTATATTTATTTCGATGCCTCCCGGTATAATAATTAGGCTTAGATATTTAGTCTTTATTGTATAGAATTCGTATTTATCGATATCGATTTATAAGCCCGCCTTTTCTAAGCGTTTTAAAACGTTTAAAACGTATTTAATATACTCTTCTTTATTGCTTAAATAAATCAAAATATCGTCGAAGTAAATTGTAGCGAACTTATTTAATATATTATAGAAAATATTATTAATAAAATATTAGAAGGTTATTAGGGCGTTTTATAAACCGAATAGGTATATTAATAATTTATAGAGCCCGAACCGTATTATAAATATTATAAACTACTTATAACCTTTATATATACGAATCCGATTAAAAGTAGTAATAACGTTGAATTTAATAAAGATCTTTACCTTATAAATAGTATTTAGGGTTTCCTTAATAAGTAGTAGTAGGTAACGTATCTTTAAGGTAGCGTTATTAATACTTCTATAATTTACGTAAATATATATATTATTGCCCGGTTTCTTTACTAATATAATTAGTAATAATATTAGTAATTAGGATAGTCTAATAAAATTCTATTTTAAATTATCGTTTAACTATTTTTTAATAGTTCCTATTTCCGTAGGTAAGAAAGGTCTAGATTGTAAATATAATAATTCAGCGCCCGGGACAACTTCGATCTTATAATTATAAGAATAATATTAGGGGATAACTTTAACATTTATTAAGTTTATTACCCTCTAGAATTTATAATATTAATATAGTATTTTTATTTTAATTTATTATTCGGTAACTATTAACTTATCTACTTTTTTGTAAAACTTTCTAGCGTCTTCTTCTATAATCCTAACTATTATTTCCCCAACCTCCCCTTTTAAAATATATAAAAAGTAATTTATAAATTAATTTTTATATTATATTCCGTTACTTACGTAAATATCTTTATATATACGCTCTATAATTTAAAGCTTTCCTATATCTAATCCCTATTCAATACCTTCTTCTATCTTCCGAATCGCCTCCTCGATCTCCCTTCTAATCGTAATAACGACTTCGAAGTTCTCTATTTTAACGGCGAAATTGAAATTAATTGCGTTAAATTTAATAATATTATTTATATTAATTAGGATATTATTAATATCGATAGGTTGTACGAATAGTAATATTAAGGGTATTCTTCTTAGGTTAATAATTAATATACGTTAGCTTCCGATTATCCTATATAGGATTGGCTTGGTTTTGACCTCGGGCTTGGGTTTTAGTATTGCCGTTGGGTCGTAGGGTAGTATAATTATTTGGCTCCCTTCTAGTAAGTTCATTGGCTAGAGCTACTTAGGGTTTAGATTTTTACTTTTGTTTACAACCTTAGCGATCTTCTCCCTTAGCCTAGTCTTCCGGTATTGGATAGCCTTATAAGTTTATAATAGAGGGTATAGTTCCTTCGCTTCCGCCTCGACGGCTTGCTCCTATTCTTCCTCCGCCTCAACGGCTTTCTCCTCCGTGCCCGCCTTAACGGCTTTCTCTAACTCTTTTACTTCCGCTTCGACGGCTTACTTTTATTCTTCCCCCGCTTTAATAGCTTTCTCTTTTGTACCCGCTTCGACGGTTTTCTCCTCCTCTATAAATTTAACGACGGCTTCCTTTAGGACTTTGGGAATTTATATTTAGAAATTTAGCGTACCGGTAGGAAGATAGGTATTTCGGTATTTATAATTGAATTTTAATTCGCCCTTCTCCTAATCTGTTAATAGGTTATATTATTAAAACGCCTATCCTTCACGGAGCTTCGTCGTCGGGCCTACCTTCTAGGTGCTATAATTGGATCCACACCAGAGGTCGTAGTCCGTAGGCCTACTACAAAGCGACGGAAAGAGCGGCGGTTCTATCTATAGTAGTCTAAGTACAATTAATTGCGGAGCCCAACTTTATAATACTACTACAATTGTATTTCAAATTATATCGCCTAATAAAAGAGGAAAGATAGTTAAATAATTATTACGTATTCAATACCACTTTTTGTATATTAATACACTTTATTATTATTGAGCAATAATAGTTTGAATACGATATTAAATAGGATTTTTAGCCTCGAATCTCTACTCTCTTCCTAATTAGGTAATTCGACGAGTTTTACTGAATTCGAAGTCCGTATATTCTTTCAAAAAGCTACTTTTCGTCTTGTAATTGAAATTTCTCTTTAACTAAAGGATATATGAAAGTATAACGAGCTGCAAAATGTCCGTCTCAATTTTGCGGTTATTTTAGTACTTTATACATATTGTCCTCATATTTAATTATTGAGAAAAATCAAAAAGAGTAATTTTTATCGAGATGTAACTATCGTTCCAAATAACTAAGTCCCCAAATAACCAAGTCCCCAAAATGACCAAGTCCCCAAAATGACTAAGTCTCCAAAACGACCAAATTAAATTATTAAGGCGATAAGAAAATTGGAGGCGATAAGAAAATTGGAGGCGATAAGAACTTTGGTTTTTTCAAAACGACTGTGTCTTTTTAATAACTAATAACCCTAACCCTAAGAATAAAAGAAAATGTACTAAAATAATGAGAAAAAGACGGCGGACATTTTGTACCCGGCTATAAGTTAATCCGGCCTTTGGTTGAGGAGAAATTCCGATTTAAAAAAAAATTGACGAATGGGTCTTTAAGATTAGGAATTTCTTTCTTTTTTTTAAAAAAAAAAAAAAAAAAACCGTGGAAGAATCCATGGGCGTTTCACTGTCTTCCGTGGGCATATCTGGCTCCGCCCAAGGAAAGACTATATTTAAAATTAAGGTAGCCCTAAAATAATTAGGTTCTTTGGGGATAAAGTAAATACGAGTAGTTCGATATTTTTATTATATATACCGATACGTATATTAATTTTAACGAAATTAGTAATATAAGTATTAATATTGCTGTCTACTAACTTTAAAGGCTTTAGGCGGTCCAATTTTACTATTAGTATCTTATTTCGTTGGATAAAGATTGTATTAATAAAGTCTTTACTCGTATAATTGCTATTAATTAATATTAGGTAATATATTTTACGTTTATTATAATAAAAGTAATTTAAAAGGAGAATAGATTTCTCTAGTCCAATTATAATTGAATTAATGAATAATAATTCTAGAGATTCTTCCTAGTCCTAGTATAACTCCCTATTTATATCTATATCCTCGTATTTATTTAGTAGGTATCCTTCCGCTTCCAATCCTCCTTTTCTTTTTAGTTGTAGCCTTCGTTCGCGATTCAAGACGAAAGTTCTACTTTTTCCGATTCGGTAGCCTTATCGGTAGCTTCGGCGTCCGCCGTATTAACGTTATCGCCTTTATTATTATTACTATAGCCGCTTTAGCTTAGCTTTTTAGTGCCGTCTTTTTCATATTTAAGGGGACGGTTAATTTTAGTACTATCGATACCGCCCTTCCTATTACTAATATCTATTAAATTCTAATACTTCTTCTACTCGTAGTTAATTCTATTGTATTTCTAATACTTACCGGCCTCTATACGCTTCTTCTATAACGTTATAGGTACTAAACGGCGTATAACGACTTTAAATTAATTGAAATCTATAATATCGCCGCCCTAGGAAGTAGTTTTGGGGGCCGAGCTTCTATTATTATTACTCTTATTATTATTATTATTAAAAGAGGTTAAGTTAGAGAGTTTTTTATTAAAAGCCTCTTTTTCCTACTTACGAGCCAATTTATTAAAGAATATAAGTTATCCTTAGAAGTCGTTATTCGCCGGGACGTTAACTTAATAGGTAACCGACGTGTCACAGGGTTATCCTACTTATAACCTGCCTAACGCTGAACACTACTATTACAATGTGCTAGAATGCCTCGGTATAGCTTAGAACTATATTGTCCGGTTACGTATACAAATATGTAACTTCGGGTTAGCTCTAGGGCTCTCGCCTATATAGCTAGCCCTCTATATATATTTCTTTTCCCCTCCTCTGTATAATAATATATATTTTACCCTACCTCTAACTATACTTCTATTCTGTAATAATTTATTATACCTCTTTAATACTACGTATATAAATAAGACTTTAAGATTCGGCCTATTATCGAGGTATAAGTATAAACTTTATCCCGTCTTTTAATTAAATAAAATTCTATATCTTTTATAAATACTGTAAGGAAACCCCTACCCGCTTATTTAAAGACGGGGTCTGCTCGAAATACTTATAAATTCCTATCGACTAATTTAATACCCGATATCGAATTCTTAGAAGTATTAATACTTAGTACTACCCTTATAAATAACCTTATTATAATTACTACCGTCGGCTCCCTTTAAATTATTAATCCGTATAATGCCAACTTCTATAAGACCCTTTAAGCGGCTCTTATTACCTCTAATAACCTTCCCGCCTCTATAAGGGAGGAGTAATACGCTACTAATTTTTCTACTAACCCTATTTTCCGTAATACCTCTCTCTCTCTTAATTACTTACTTAACGCCGACTCTATTACTACCCTCGCCTAACTCCAATCTACCCGAGAGGAATTCTAATCTCTCTATAAAGCGTATACCGATTTCTAAATTCGATACTTTTAATTTTAGGCCGAGAACGTTCGCCTCCTAAATAATAGTATTCTCTTCGAAGAAAAATATTCCGTCTTTAAAAAGACTTATACTAATACTAATTAGCGCGCTAGTAAATTCGGCTTAAATAATAAAACTTTCTAATAGGCCTTTAATTCTACTATTAGGACCGCTAAATCCCTATAAAAGAAATTTAAACGTACTAACTCTATAGCCTCTATTCCTAAAGATACTATAATATCCGCTTTTATCGTCGATAATTTTAGGAATTATTCCTCCTGCACTTATATTAAACCTTTTAATAGCAAAGGTAAAACCCTTTTAAAGAAGGTTAAAAAATATTATACCTAACGTATAAAGATCACCCTTATTGAAGCGCTTATTCCTTTATTTATATTAAAGGTTCCGTTAGGAAGGAATAAGTGATTCTTTTATATTGGGCTAGAATGCAATTAATTGCGGAGCCGGAGTCTCCACTCCCTCCCCAATTAGGAAATTACCAGGACACAGTGTTAATAGCAGCTCCAAAAAGCCACGAAATATCTTGCAATCGATACCACTCCCCAACCATTGCGTGCATCGGGGTGTAACCAGGTGCAAAATGTTCGCCTTCTTTTTCTCATCATTTTGATACCTCGTATAGGTTGTATAGAGGTCTGGTTGTTGAGAAAAATCGAAAAGAAGAGGTTTTTATTAAAATGCTACTATTGCAAATGACACCGTCCTTAAAATGCATTCTATTCAAAAACCGATTGTAATCCCGATTTCTCCCTTATTATCGCGTGCATTTAGATGCAACTAGTTGCAAAATGACGGCCTTCTCTTTCTCATCATTTTCGTACTACTTGCACGTTATACCGATAAAGGGTTATCGAAAGAAATAGAAAAAGGCTGATTAGGAACGAAAATTTCTATTTATATAAGTAGAAAAAACGAACTTTACTAATATAAATTAATTAGGTTAGTRGCTTAATGGTTCTAGTAATTACTTCTTTTCTTGAGGTTGTTCGTTCGATTCTAATTAAAGTYAAATTTTTATTTTRAGAATAGTGTAAATATAAATGTAAATGTAAATATAAATATAAATATAAATATAAATGTAAATAAAAATAAAAATAAATGTAAATATTAATAATGAATTAAGAATTCCAAAAAAGAAAAAAAGAAAAAAAATGTAAATATTAATAATGAATTATAAATATAAATGTAAATAAAAATAAAAATTTTAAAAAAAAAAAAAAAAAAAAAAAAAAAAAAAAAAAAAAAAAAAAGAAAAAAAATGTAAATATTAATAATGAATTAAGAATTAAAAAAAAAAAAAAAAAAAAAAAAAAACCCTTTGAAATTAAAAAAAAAAAAAAAAAACCTCCAATTTTAAAAAATGGAAAAATTTAACTTAAAAATTAAAGAAAATATAAAAAAGAGTTTTTTTTTTTTTAAAAAAAAAATTCTTAAGCGCTTCACTGTCTCCCTCGGGCACAACCCAGCTCCGCCCAAGGGAAGACTATTTTTTAATTAAATAACCCTACGTTCTTCTTTAACGAACGTAAGAAATTCTCGCTTATTATTAAGTCCCTCGAGGGCGCCCCCTTCTCCGCCTACGAAATAGCCCTATTCTATATCGTCGATTTCAATTTAAATAAAGAGAAATAGAAATAAAAGACTATTAACGCCTTTATTAAAAAGGAATTCAATATTAAATATAATAATAATAATTTAGTTACCCTCGCCCGCCGCGAACTAAACGACTTCGTTATAGGCAAGAATATACACTAGTCCGACTTTAAAGACTAATAGATTTAGATTATCGACTACTACAACCTTAACGATATTATAAAAGTCTACTTCCTTAAAAATAAGGTTAACGATAAGGTTCGCGCCGCTCTTACTATATAAATTCCCTAGCCCTTAGGTTCGGATTATTCTAAATAACTTACCTTAATCTATACCCTCGCTTAATAATTCGAAAATAACATCTACTATTCTAAGATTAATAGTCCTTTCTATAAATTTTGAGACTTACTCGGGGGGCAGTGTCACTTTTATCCGGGGGCAGTGTACACTGCCCGCGTAGGGATATTAGGGTAGGGATTACTACGCGGGCAGTGTCACAATTATTTTTAACTTTGATAAATTTAAATTTAATACGTTTAATTTGGCCATTTGAAGCTATTGTGAACCCCGTCGCCCCTGAAGCGATCTTTTTACTGCTTTGAGCTCTAACGAACAGCCTGCCCGCAAGAAGCGTAGTACTGTATAATAAATATAATTCAACCAAATTAATCTGTAAGAAGCGTACTATAATACGTTCGTCGGCACCTTCGTTAGCGCCTCTAATAGTACCTAGGAGAAGGGGGACAATAAAATTCTTAAGAAAGAAGTTAGGAAATCAAAGGAGAGAGAGAGAGAGCTACTTTTTAAATACTTAAGTAAATAAATAATGAAAAAATATTATTATTTAAATTTGCACTTTTCGGTTACCTCTATTATATATACTAACTCAATACTAAAAATCCATTACCAAATATTACTAGAATACTAACAACTACAAGAAGTATTACAAGGTTAGGGATTACCGTAATACTGCCCGCGTAGTAATCCCTACCCTAATATCCCTACGCGGGCAGTGTCACTGCCCGCGGATAAAAGTGACACTGCCCCCCGAGTAAGTCTCTAAATTTTATAGCCCGACCTCTAGCGCAACCTCTTCTTCTATAACTATCTACATTACAACCAACTATAGCGGCAATACTATAAATTTTAATAAACTATCCGCAACTAATATCGTAGTCCGCGCTATAATCCTTTAAAACGTCTTTAACTTCCGTATAAAATCTAGCGCTTATATTCGCTACGGACGCCCTAACTACTATTCCTCCGCTTACCGTAATAAAATAAACTTCTAAAATAGTCTCGGACACCGGTGCGATGCTGGATCCCTAGGAGTCAGCAAACGACCGCTGTATATGTTGAAGCGTGGGTATCTGTGTCTTTTGTAACGTTCTTTGTTCGGACGGCTGTAGCCGTCCTTACCTAATTGCTCCCTTTTCGAAGACGATGAAGAAGACGATGGTGAAAAGTGGCTTTCATTGACTCTGGTTGCTTCATTGCTTCATTGCTTCATTGTTTCATTGCTTCATTGCTTTATTACTTCATTGCTTAGTAGCGTTGTATGGGATCGTCAGAGCTACCCAATGGTAAAGAGTAAAGAAGGCGATGAAGAAAGGCGATGTTGAAGACGGCGATGAAGACGGCGATGATGGGGAGGATGACGATAACCTTATCGATAGGCGATATCGAGAGATATGGTGAAGGATTTCAGAAATGGAAGGACCCAGTGTATTCTGGCGCAGACTGTCAAAAACACTGTCCGCGAAGTAGCCAATTAGAAATGGGCTTGGTAGACGCCCTGACTAGTTGTAGGGGCGTGCACTCGAGTTGACCAATGAGAAGCCTGAGAACTTTGCTAGAAAACCCGGCTTTAGACGAACCGTCCCTCAACTCCGCTTCGGTGGATGTAGGTCCCTAAAGTAACACTCCAGACTGTGAAAGTCATCCACCTCTGCATAGTTGAAGCACGCTTCAATAAAGAGCTCCCTCCTTCTACCTATAGTAGTGGCCGCAGCCGTAGTAAAAGGAGTAAAAGCGGCTCCCGTAGCGGCTATAATTAGTAATCCGGCCAGTCTAAATATAGCTAACAATCTAAATACGGCCAGCAATCTTACTAAGTCAACGCTATAGCCCCTAGTAATACCTAGTCAATTCCCTAATATTAATAAAGTTTCGTTAGCTCCCTCTTAGGTAATAAATAAAGAGTTATCGATTAGGGAAATATACAACCTCTTTGTTAAATTGTATTTAAAGGCCTAAGCCTATAGGAAAAAAAGGAAACGTCCTTATACCGCTTAATATTATAAAAATAAATAAATCTTCCCTAAATAACTGTTATAAATAATTAAATACTTTAAACCTCTCTATTTATTTATCCGACGGACTATATAAATTATACTACTCCGTTCTTATTGATAACGGCTATACTACTTTTAATTTTATTAATTATTCTTTTATTTACTACTATTACTTACTAATTTACTACTTTACTACCCCTAAAATCCTTTACTTTACTAACGGGGGGGAAGTAAAAGGCGGTAATATTACTTACTTCTCCTAGCTTACTATATAGGTAAACCTATACTACGAAATTATTAATCTCTTTATTTACAACCTCGCCCCCAATAACTTAATTATCCTTAACTACCTTTAATTCGCTTATTATTTATTAATAATTTTGTAGCCCCTTAATACCCTCTCCTTTACCTTTACTTATAAAGCCTATAACTATTTACTAGCCGGTTTATATTAGGATTTACGCCGCGCCCTATCCTTATAGACTACTTCCTAGCCTCCTAATTTAAAGGTAATAAAAACTAATATAATAGTGTACTACGCTCTTACAATTGAAAATACTAAAAACGAAGGCGATTCTTACCCCCCTTCGCTAATTAAAATTATTATTCGAACCTTCTTAATTACAGAGCCCCTCCTAAACGTAGAGTCCGTTCTTCTAACCCTAAACGTAGACCCTCTTCCGACTTTAATTATAAACCCCGACCCGGCCCTTATACTATTATACTACGCCTCCCTAGCCTCCCTAATCTAATAAATTTTTTACTACTGCTTTAAATAAATTATTAACCGGTTTAATCCTAAATTTATTAATTATACCCTTATAAGCCTAAATTAAGCGTTTATACTCTTAATAGCCTCTTTCGCTCTCTTTTACCTTCCCTCCTTTTTTTATAGCCCTATCGACCCTAAAGATATCGAAGAGTTTTTAGCGCCCAATTTTTTCGAATTTGCTAACTGCTTTAAATTTTAAATTATCCGAACGATCCGGATTAATATAGAGGAAAATATTAAACGTATACGCGACGAGGAATAAGTAGAGGATAATTTTAGTAAATTAAAACCTTCCGCTCTTAATAACGAATTAATAATTTAAATTATTAAATAAATCCTCCTCGGTTATAATTAATAATATAAAAAATTCTTCGGCTTTAATTTCTACTTGTAAATCGACGCCCTCGCGGGCCAAAATATAGAAGTAGCCTTCCGTATTATCCGAATTTTAAACTCTATCCCCTTTAATAATACGAATAAGGATTTTATTAAGTACGAAGGGGTTATTAATAAATACTTTATAACTAATAATATTGCCCTCAATAAAATTACCTTTAAGGATACTAATACTTTCTATAAAAAGGCGGACAAACCCTATAAGACTGACGATTAAATCCGGACCAAACTCTCTAATTAATATTAGTACTATATAAATACTTTCCGCCAAAATATAATTAAAATATTCCCCCCTAACTATATTTATAATTTTAAAATTGAATTTAAATCCGGAATAGAAATATCCGTAATACGCGGCCGCGCTTTTAACCCGGATAAATTTAGTATTATTAAATAATAAATCGATAATAACCTTTAAAAGAAGTTTATTCGGCCTTCTCAATCCTAAACCTCCTCCCCGATCCTCCTTATTAAAAAACCGGGAGGCGGAATCTATATTTATATCGATTACCGTAGTATTAATAATGTTATACTTAAGTTTCGCTACCCCCTTCCTTTAATTAAGGAAATATTTAACGCTATTTATTATATTAAAATTTTTATTAAATTCGATGTTATTGCTACTTTTAACCGTATTCGTATAAAGGAAGGCTACGAATAATTTACTACCTTTATTACCCGCTTTAATCTCTTCAAAAATTTCGTCGTCCCCTTCGGCCTCTAAGGCGCCCTTAGCGCCTTCTAAAACTATATTAATAATATTTTTTATAATATACTTAATATCTATACTACCGCTTACCTTAATAACGTCCTTATTTATTCGGATAACGAATAGGATTATAAATGTTACGTTAATGACGTTTTCGACTAATTAATAAAGGCGGACCTTAGTATAAACATTAATAAATACGAATTCTATACTAAACGTATTAAGTATCTAGGATTTATTATTATATTAGGCGGTATCGAAATAGACCTAAAGAAAGTTAAAGCAATTGTTAAATAGTAAGTTCTAGAATTTAAAAAATCCTTATAATTTTTCTTCGGCTTCGTAAATTTCTACCGTCGGTTTATATACTCTTTCTCTTCAATTGTAGCTCCCCTTTACAAATTAATTACGAAAAACGCGCTATAGATTTAAACCGACCGCTATTAAATTATATTCGATTCCTTTAAATAAATTTTTATAAGTAACCCTATCTTTAAAATTTACAATTAGACTAAGAAGATTATAATAGAAACGGATATTTTAAATTAGGCCGCGGGCGGCACGCTTTCTCAATACGATAATAAAGGTATTTTATACCCTATTACCTACTTTTCGGCCAAATATAGTATATAAGAATATAACTACGATATCTATAATAAAAAGCTCCTTACTATTATTAAGGCCCTCGAAGAATAGCGCCCTAAGTTCGAAGGCGCCTAAATCCCCTTTAAAATCCTTAGCGACTATAAGAATTTTATTACTTTTATAACGAATAAATAGTTTATCTAGTAGTATATATACTAATTCTAATTCCTCTTACAATTTAATTTCCTAATTTACTATATTCCTAACCCCTAGAACCTTCGCCCAAATATTTTTAGTTATAAACTTAATAACCGCTCCGCGAACGTAAAAGACAATTATTTCGCCGCCCGTTAGAAATAATTCTTCGATTTTTCCTAATTCGAAGAAGGTTATTTTAAAATTAATAATCCTATAATTACTTTCAACCTATATTTCCTCAACTTTAACGACTTTAATAACTAATTAATTAATAACTTTATTCGTATCAATTATAAAACCTCCCTATTTCTATAGGAATTTATAATTTACCTATCGGATAAATCCCTTCGCTACTAACTATTATCGATTTATAAAATCTTTAGCCGCGCTTTTTCTAAATACTATATCCTCCTTAACGGAATAGCGAAATAGCGTAATCGTATTATTATCGAGCCCGAAAATAAAGGGCTTCAATTCTGATTAATTAATTAGTAATATAATTTACTTAGCGTAGGGCACCTAGGTAAAAATATTATATATAATTTATTCGTTCGCAAATTCTTCTAGGAAAGTATATATTATAACGTTCGTCTTTTCTATAAAGGATACCTCCTATATATAAAGATAAAATTTCTTAAATACGGCTCTACAAATTTCCTCAAACCTACCACTATTTCCCTAACCTTATAGAAAGATATTTTAATCGACTATATTATTCCGCTACCGCCTAACGAATACTTTAAGTAAACTTTTTATTATATCGCCGTCGTTATAAATTAATTAATAAAAATACAATACTATATCCCCTATATTACCCTTAAAACGGAAGAATTCGCCAATCGCTTTATCGATCGCATTTACTCCTTATATAATCTACCCAATACTATTATATCCAATAAAAGCTTCCAATTTATCTTCTATTTCTAAACTACCCTCTATAACCGCCTTTCTATTATATATAAATTTAACTCCACCTTCTACCCTTAGACTAATACCCAAACTAAACGTATTAATACAAATATAAAACAATTCTTATACTTCTATATTAATTAAATATAGACGGATTAAATAAAATAATTATTATTCACGGAATTTTCGGGTAATAATACCGTCTCTTCTTCTACCGGCGTCTCCCCGTTCTTTATTAACTATAATTATTACCCTCGTATAAATACTAAACTTCGTTCCCCGCCGCCTTCCAACCTCTCCCCTACTTAATTAAAAGAATATTATAAAATTACCGAATTCGCCAACCGTTTCTAAAAGATTTAGGACTTTATTTCCTAATAAATCTACTATACCTAGGAATAATACGAAATTAATACTAATAAGTATTACGTAAACTCAAATAAATATTAAATAAATAATTTAATCTTCTTTAACGTTACTAACTTCGTAAATAGCCGCCCCTATTAAAAACTTTCCCCCTATTAGGAAAGCCCCTTCTATATTATTAAAACTAATTCTTACCGAGTCTACTTCGACCTCCCAACTAATATAAAGTATTTACTAATATTCTATATCTCTATAGTCCAATATTAAATTAACCGAGGCCTCCCTAACTAAGACGTCTCTTCGGATATTATTATAAATAATAATTATGTTATAATATATATAAATAATAGTACAAACGTTATCGAATAAAAATTTGAACGCTTAATCAACTATACCTAATTCGGTAAGAACCGCTATTAGTATTACTAAATTAAATAGAAGGGGGATTACCCCCTTATATAGGAACCTAAAAATAATATTATCGATTGCGAAGAGAGGGTTCTAAAGTTCTATTACGACTACCCCTAGGCCCCCGTACTACTAAAGATCTGTTCCTAACCTAATTACTAGCTATAAACGGACYCTACTAAACTAAAAACGGACTCGGATTCGGACTCGGATAATCCCGAGCCCCTATAGCGCTATCCTACCCCTAAACTACGCCGCCGCCCCGTCCCTAGGCCTCCCTAACGCCACTTATCCCGTTTACAACAATTGGCCGAAACCGCTACTACTACTACTTTATCCTAATACGAAGAAGAAAATTTTATAAATATAATAATATAAATTTTAAAGAAATTATTAAACGTCTAGAAAAGGGGGAATAATAATACTAATACCTATATATAATTAGATTTTCTCTTCGCTAAATAGACGGAAGGGGGGGATAATATTACAGGGTTATCCTACCTATAACCTACCCAACGCTAAATACTACTATTATAATATACTAGAATACTTCGGCATAACTTAGAGCCATACCGTCCGGTCACGTATATAAATACGTAACCTCAGGCTAGCTCTAGGGCTCTCGCCTATATAGCCAGCCCTCTACGTACACCTCCTTTCCCCTCCTCCGCACAACAACACATATCTTACCCTACCCCTAACTATACCTCTACCCCGTAATACGACGCCTTGAGTTAATTTATAACCTTTTAATGTAATAGGAATATATATATAATGTCGCCTATACTATAATAATTAGTATTAAGAATAAATTTATTAATAAAGTCTTAGAATAAGGACTTTATAATAAGCTTCTATAATATATAGTCGGCCTCTACCTTTATATTTATAATATTATAACGAAAATCGAAGTATTTAATAAAGTCCTCGGCCTCCTTCTATTTCTAAATATCCGGGTACTTATTAACGAAGATCGGCTATATATTAGGATTAATAATAAATATAGGGGTCTTACCTAAATAAACGAAAATATATATAAATTTATTACATTCGGTAGGAAAGTACTATTTATCGTATACTTAATATAGACGAATTTTAATACGCTAAATAGTATAGGTAGTATTACGTTCTTTAACACTTTAATTTAATACGTTAAAGACGGCGGGGTTCTTAAATATACGACGCCGTATACCGTTAGAAGGTTCTAGTCTACTAGAGCTAGTATTGCTAGGGCCGGAGCCGAAGCTACCGGAGCTAGTGCCGCTAGAACTGGAGCCGCTAGAGCCGGAGCCGCTAGAGCCGCCCGAGCCGCTAGAACTAACGGCGCTTATATTTTTAATTATAGCGTTAAGGCCGTTATTAATAGTCTTAAAGTTAACGACCCTATCTTATAAAGATTTAATTTAAGTTTTAAGAATTATATTCTTATTAATTACTTTTATTATTTTAATATTATAATTAATATAAAGGGCTTCCTACTTCTTAAATTCGTTATACTAACCCTTTACTTTATTCTTTTAATAAATAATATTATTCTAAAGGCCCTTTTAAACGCTAATATAGATTCGTTCGTCGGCCTTTTTCTTTATTAAGTCTTCGCAATAATTATTCTTTATATTATTAAAAGCCTTTGTAATAGCATTAATAATAGTTTTAAACGCTAAGAGTTAGGCTATATTTAAAGTATATTACTAGTAAATAATAAGGTAGGTATTAACGGGTCCGCTAGTTTAGAATATATTATAAAGGTATACCTAAAAGATTCTATAATTTTAATTATTATCGTAAATATATAGGGCAAGTAACGCTATCTTATTATTAGTAATTATTTCATCGGGTTAGGTATAAGGTAGAACGCTCGTTCTTTAAGGTACGAAATTAGGGTTATAAAAATTATATCCCGGTAGGTAATAGGGAGGGGGTTGGGGCGCCTATAAGCCTTATTTAAGAATAAGGATAAGGTAATCATCGGCTATATTATAATTGAAGGCTAACCTCTAATCGATAATAAATATTTCGCTTAGGAGGTTAGGGGTATAAATATTAATTACTAGGGACTCGGTCTCGGTATCGGCGTACTCGTTAATAACAATCGATTCCGTATTATTATTATTTTTAAAGTAATTAAAATAATTATAATTATTATAACTAATCGTTATTGAATTTGAGCGATGGCTACGATAATTAGCAAAGCCGCTTATACTAGTATTTTGAATTTAGATCGCTTTTCTTCGGTCCTACAAGGGTTAAACATCGGAATTAATTACTTAATCGTTTAATTAATTAATTAATTGCTAGTTAACCTACTACCGGGTATTCTTATTACTTATACGCGTACAGCGCAATAAAAAGGTACAATAAATTATTACGGGGTAAGGGCGCCGTTAGGTATAAGGTACAATATATATTATTATACGAAGGAAGCAAAAGGAGAGTATACGCTAACTAGGGCTAATATAGGGTATAGCACATAACCCACTAGAATAAGTCGTAGCAGAGCCTTAATACCCGGGCTAGCCTAATACTATAGCACAATAGCCAATGGCACGCAAGGCACAGGGCATGTGATCTAACATGTGATCTAGCCCTGTGACATTTTCGTAGGTAGGGCCTTTATTATACTATAGGACTTCGTAAGCAAATCCCCCGAAACAGTCTCCTATAGCAATTAATTAATAGGGTTATCGATAATCGGTTATCGGTTGTCGGTTATCTTTTAAAGTATAGTTATTTTATACCATAATTTAGTCTTATACTTATACTACAGTCTAATTTTATATTTAGGAGGGTTCGGTTAGTTAAATCTATATTAAATTAATATATTATTATTATTAAGTTATAGGTATTCGAATTAGTCTTTTTATTAGTTTTTTTATACTTATTTATAAGGCGGGTTTAAAAGGTCGAAGAGCGGTCTAGAGGGTCGAGGGTCGTATCTATAGAATCGAGGATTTTTAAGAATAAAGGCCGATCTAAACTAGTCTTATAAATAAGGGTATAATTCACCCCTATTTAAGCTATAGAATTATTATGGCTAATTGTTACTTAGGATTAGTAATAGAGTTTACGGGAATATAGTTTATAAAATAGAATTTACATCGATATAGTAATAATAAGGGTAATAATAAAATAGTGTTCCCTTGGGCGGAGCCGGATATGCCCGAGGGAGACAGTGAAACGCCCATTTTCCTTCCACCTATTTTTTTCTTTTTTTTTTCAAAAAAAAAACAAAAAAAACCCAAAAAAAAACCCGAAAAATTTTAAATCCAAAGAACCTATCCGTTAAATTTTTTAAAATCGGATTTCCTCCTCAACCAGGGAGCGGATTAACTTATACCCGGGCGCAAAATATCCGTCGTCTCCTTCTGATCATTTTAGGATCTTTTTTTCCCTTTTTCCCTAGGGTTAGGGTTATTAGTTATTAAAAAGACTTAGTCATTTTCAATTTTTTCCAAATTCTTATCGTCTCCAATTTTCTTATCTTAACAATTTCCTTAACAATTTCCTTATCATCACTTTTCTTATCGCCCTAACAATTTTTAACTTGGTGATTTTGAAGATTTGGTCATTTGGCCTCATTGCTCTCAATGCCTTATTACTCTCAATGCCTCATTGCTCTCAATGCCTCATTACTCTCAATGCCTCATTATTCTCAATACCTCTCTATTACACTCAATACCTATCCATTACACTTAAACTTAGTCATTTCGAAGATTTGGTCATTCTTAGGGTTAGGGGTTTTAGTCATTGAAAAGACTTAGTCATTTTGGGGACTTGGTCATTTGGATGCGACGGTCGCATCCTTTTTTGGTAATGAAAACCACTCTTTTCGACTTTTCTCAACAACTAGACCTCGTAATAACTAGTCTCAGTCAGACCCCGCTGGGCCTCCGAAACCACCCCACCCTACCCCACACCACCCGTTTCTGCGGCAGCAGGTCTGAGCCAACTTTGAGCCTTTCCGCCGTTGACTAATAAAACCCTTTTTTAATATTATAAATTAACGAAAAATAGTAAAAATGCAAAAGTATAGAATTATATACTCGTCAGGTCTTCAAAATCGACCGTCTGACTAGCGGGCGAGCCACTAGTCAGGACCAGCGACTCGTACACAACCAGCGACTCGTACCTGAAACTAGGGGTACCTCCCCACACCGCCATTTTGCTAGCAAATCAATGTAGATCTATTCAACAACATATTTTTTTAATTGCATACAGCCCAATTTCCCCGTACTGCCTAATACTCTAAATATACACCACCTATTTACATTCATTTATACTCAAACCGTTTACCCTCTAAAATACCTACTTAAATCGATAATATCGATAATTATACCTATCTTTACGTACAATCAATCTTAATTATATTTAACCCCCTTTATTCAATCCCTCTATCTCCCTACTACATTGCCTCCCTCTATCTCCCTATCGGACTATCCTCTCGTTATTACATCCCCTATCTACCGCGCTATACTTCATTAACTTCGTAAATCCGCCGCCGGCTCCTTACGCCCTAATCCTAAGCCTATTAATTTAACCGCTAATACTGAGGACGTCGTTAGTAATATATAGAGGACGCTCCCTATAGAGGGGAGAGTCTAAGCCGCCGTAAAGGTATTTTAGAATAAGGGATTTAAAACTATAGTAGATGTAGCGAAGGTATTTCGAGCTCTATATAAATAAATTATCAGTTGCTATAAGGGAGTAAGCCCGGTAGTAGGGAATAGGGGCTTCAAAAAATTATTAATAGGAGAAGAGGACCTTACGGTGTATACCTGGATTAATATATAAATATCTGTCGGTAAGTGAGGCAATGGTAACCTCTATATTATAAATTCAATTAACTATCCCTCCCAAGTATCGAGATAACCCCTCGGTAGTTAGTATTAACAATGACTACCCTAATAAGATTAAACCGTAATAATAGTAATAATTCTATTACCATCCCTCATACTAATAGTAAATAAATACGTTGTTATATAGAAAGGGGAGGCTTTTATAGTATTAGAACTAAGTCAATAGCTTGGGTTAAGAAGGTATTACAAACACGAACAGATGTTGAGGATGTCTTTTATCTCTTTCATAATACCATTACGAAGTATAAAGTGCAGCGGGATAACATCTAGAATAGTGATAAGTTTGGTTTTAGGGTTAGTATATTAAATAAAGCCTATTTTGTATAGACTTATACCGAGATAATAGAAATATAATCTGTTAATCCTAACCAGAGAGTTCTTATTACTATATTCGAGTCTATTTCTACATCTGGCTGTACTATACTACCATTTATCCTACTTCCTAGTATTAATATTACATACAAGTACATCGACAATTTCCTTAACGATAGAACAATTATTGTAACATCCCTACGAGGTTATACAAATAACCAATATACCCTAGATTAATTCAAATACTAGGAGGAGCATTCACAGCCCATCAACAAAGAGGAAAGGAGGGTTTTAGTACTGGATAACTATAGTAATTATTATACTATCGAATTTCATAAGCAATATCGAAGGCACAACATCACCCTCTTTCTTTTACCTCCCCATTCAACACACTTTCTTCAACCACTCGATATTAGGATATTTTAAATCTATAAACACTTTTACCAAATTAATATACGCAAGAAGCTCGCTTACAATAATGTAGATTATAACAAACTAGACTTTCTTAATAGCCTTAAACAGGTCCGCAAAAAGGTATTCAAACTTAAGAATATCTTGTCTATATGGAAACGTACTGGCTTGTAGCCTTTCAATCCCGACTTAATCCTTTCAAACCTTCGTAATCTATTAATATTATCAATAAACGAGGATTATATTAAATAAAGGAGAGGGTATATTACTCGTCTTACAGAGCAAGGGATCATTGATCTTGGGATAGATAAACCGAGCACGGCATGGCGTTTACCAGGGGAGATAATAATTAATGTCCCAAGTAGCCCTCCTATAGTAGGCAATACCTATATAACTAGGGAGCTCCCTACTTTAATAGAGCCTTCTATACTAAAGTATAAAGCCTTATTACAATTATAAATCGATTAGAATAACGTAGTAACACCCAATCTCAACCTCCCCTCTATTAAAGAGTATAATATTTATATTAAACAATGTCTTTCGTCTATAATCAAGGGAAATTATCCCATATTACCAACGGTTGAGTGCGTATTATCTAAGTAAGACAAAGCTAATAATGCATTCAATCTACTAGCCGTGAAGGAAGTTGAACTCAAACGCAAACGTAAGGAGGAAGTAATTGAGGAAGTATTGTGTAAATCCTATATAACTAACCGTCTACTACGCTGTAGTAGTATAATTATTATTAGTGATGCCCGGTTATATATAATTACTAATGAATATCAATGTATTATTATTATTAAGAAGGAAGACGAGCGTATCTATACTCGAGAACTTTAATAAAAATAAACTACGTTAAGGGTATGGATTAGTAGCTTTATTTCTACTCAAAAGACGTAGATAACCAACGAGAAATCACAGTTACGAATACTCAAAACCTCTAGAAAGGAGATTAAAGAGTTTGCAATACTATACGATGTATAATTAACTAACCGAGACTGGTTAGTTAATAAATATTGTAAGGAGAAGGCAAACCGTTGGAATCACTTCTAATTTAAATGATAAAAGGCTATCGAGGAGGAGGTTAAGCAGTTAGGGGATAAAAGGATTACAAATAATGTGACTCTCCCCTTATATTAATAACTACTTAATAAACCCCCCAAACTATATACTCTATAGGTATTTAATAAGGTACGAAAGAAGGTTGCAAACGAAACTATTACTACTTAGTTGACTAGTAAAGGTGGTGTACTACTTGTAAAAGAGGAACTAGAGGAGGTTGAGATTATTAATAATAAACTAGTTAATATATAGAAAGATCTAGACTGGTAGCACCCCAACGACAAACGATGGGCACAAATATATCAAGAAGACTAAGAATATAAGGAGTATAATAAGGAAGATAAGGACGAAGATAACGAGGATAAAACTATTTACGATAACGACGACAATAACAACGAGGAAGAGGAGGAAGAATATGGGGATTCTAACTATAAGGAGGTTGAATGTGATATATAATTTCTAGTATAAATAATCTATATCATTAGATTCATGCGCGTATAAAATAACGATAATTTTACGTATTGGTACATATACTAGTCGTGTCAGCAATATTGTATGCGACTAAGAAATATAGATATATTACTAAATAAAATTATTGGCTCCGGATATACGACTTTCATTTGCTAGTTAAAATGCGGGTGGGGGATGTACCCTGCTCGGTACGAGTCGCTGGTCGTGTACGAGTCGCTGGTCCTGACTAGTGGCTCGTCCGCTAGTCAGACGGTCGATTTTGAAGACCTGACGAGTAGTATTTCGTCTTCCGGTTCTAACGATAATCTTACTTTTCTCATACGATAAATATTGACCAAGATGCAAAGCCTTCAAATTAGAAAGATAAAGGATAAAACGGTAGTTTATTGGGTATAAAAATATAAGAATAATAAAAAGAAATATATAATGAATAGAATAATATAGAGTAAGAAAAGGCCTATCTAACGGTATTAATCTTATTATAGTAATTCTAAAGGGTAGTTAAATAAAAAATAAAAAATAGAAAAAAGAGAAAAATTAACTCTACCCCCTCGAGGTTGCATTGTAATAACGGGTGGTCCGTGCATTACAAGAGTAGTACCATTAGAACCGTCTCGTCAAGGCCATCCTCTATATATGTTTTTTGAGTTTGTATAAATTATATTGGCCTTTAAAACGGATAGTGTCCAAAAGATAGAAATTTTGTTGTCGACGAAGTAATCCCTTTGAGTTTAGATTTCTATAAAGGAGTGGTCCAAGCGTTAGAAAGAAATTATTATTAAAAAGGCCTCGAAAAGACCATCCTCAGCAATATCTTTCCTTATTTATACGATTTTTTGTTATTTAACTATTAAAGAAAGAGTTTGGGAAAGAAAAGGCAACTCGCATATAAAATTTGTTGCTAAGCCCAGAAATGCTCAAAGTGGTCACAGACCTCCTCTCACTTTGTTCGCGGAGACCCACATTTTATGTGGGGTAAGAGTGGATTGAACTCGTGACGAGGGCGTCTGTAACAGAGACTAGTAATAACGTGCACAAAATGCCAAAATGACCGCAAAATTGAGACGATCAATCTGACACTTGGCATATTTTAATGCACGCGACGGTTAAAAACCGGTGTTAATTCAAAGGCCCATTTGGCAAATTTTTTGTCGCTACTATTCAGACAGTGTCCCGATCCCCACAATAATGCCTATTTGGGCTATGGGTGGTCTGTGCGGCACGTGGAATTTTCTGTACATTGGACCCGGATAGACAGAAATCGCCGCTCCTTCTAGTTTCGCTGCGATGTGGGCCTACGGACCACGACCTTTGGTGTGGATTTCCATGGCACCTCTGGTGGGCCCACGATCGCCGCTCAAGGTGGAAGGATGGGCGTTTCAATTAGTAATATTGTAGATAGTATTGAGAGTAGTATTGAGAGTATTAATATTGGAGATATTATTAAGATTAGTATTAAAATTAAAATTGGCGAATAAGAGTAGTAATATTAGAGATAGTATTGAAAGTGGTGTTGAGATTTAAGTTGGTAATAATAGTAACGGTATTAATGAGTATTAATAGTATTAAGAGTAGTATTAAGATTTAAATTAGTAATAATAGTGACGGTATGAATGAATATTAATGGTATTGAGAGTATTAAGAGTCTTAATGTTAGTAATGGTATTGAGAGTATTGAAATTCAAGTTAGTAATATTGGTAATAAGTATTGAGTATTAATATTAGTAATATTAATAATAATAGTAATAGTATTAAAAGTATTGAAATTAAAGATAGTTTTAAGATTTAAATTAGTAATATTAGTAATACTAGTAATAGTATTAATAAATGTTAAATATTAATATTAATAAGGTTAGTAATATTAATAGAGACTCCCTCGGCACGCAGTGTCACTTTCCTCTACACGCAGTGTATACTGCGTATATAGGGATTCTCTCCCTAATATCCCTACGTACGTAGTGTCACAGTAATCCCTAACCCTAATAAAACTGCACTTAACACGTTTTATTTTGCGATTTGAGCGTATAGCTATCGTAAGAGCCGTAATTTGCGGGATTTTCCACGATCAATACCAACGTACGAGATTAGCAACCCTATAAAAGCCTAACCACTTAACTACTATAACTCTACTAAAATTAATTATATTAAGACGATTTTAATGTTAGTATACTCGGTACAATACGAACTATTTATATATTAACTCTTTTTCCTTTATAGTATATCGGTTATCGAGATTAGTAGCAATTCTAGCTCCTATTATACTTCGAACGTAGATAAACTTACTCTTACATCGCCTCCCGCTCCTATTCCCACTCCCGTTCCCGCTCCCGCTCCCGCTCCCGCTCCTGCGCTTGCTTCTATTTAATAATTATACGATAATTCGGATACTCCTAGTAGTAAAGAGGGTTTAATCGAATTTGAAGACGAAGTAGTTTCGTTAAATATATCTTTTTATAGTAATATACCCAACTCGATAACCGAAGAGGTTATACCCTAACCGCTACCTTCTATAAAAGAAGTATAAGAAGTATTTAATAATTAGGGACGGACTTATAGCGTAGCGTTTATGCATAGTTAAGTAGCAAATTATCGATAGGGTAAGCTAACGTATTACTGTCTAATTTGTAACCGCTATAGCTAATCTAAACCCTCTACTGCTAAACTTAGGAAGATAAGGAGTAGGAAGTATAGTTGTTAATAGACGGGTATAGCGATTACTTTTAAATAGAATAATTGGAAGTAGATTTACCGGCCTTCTACCGACTTTACTCAATAAGTATATAATTATACGCCGTCGATAAATAATTCTATTTATCCCTAATACTATAAAAGAACCGATAAGGTATTTAGAAGGGTTACCGCTTTATTTTACTAACCCGGTATTAGACTACGAAATATTTTAATTGCCGTTAAATAGGAATTTAAGGGTAGTATATATATATTTAAGGATATCGATAATTAGCGCTAATTTATTAGAAAAAAGTAGCGGAAGAATTATAAAGATACGGCAATACTTATTAAGAACTTCGACGATATTAGAATCCTTTATATTATCGAATAGGCTAAAGATAATTTAAATTGTCTATTTAGTATTGTATAATCGTAGGTATATTATATATTATAGTAGCAAAAGTTCCCTAAATGTTTGGGTATCGATAATATTTATAAGACTAATTGGTATAGCTACCTGCTTACTATCGTTACTAGTATAACTAATACTAATTCTATCTACTCTATTGCTTTTGGTCTTATTGATAACGAGAGGGTTGATAGTTTTATGTAGTTAATAGGTGCGTTTAAGAAGTTGCGTGTCAAAGTTGGGGTATCTAAACTAGAAGTTATCGTTATAGACTTTAATAAGTAATTAAAGATAGCTATTACAACGGTTTTCCTAAACGTTCAATAGTAAATTTGCATTTTTTATATTAATTACAACGTTCTATTATAGGTAAAGAAGAAGTAGAAGCGAACCGATAGCGAGGAGAGTTCTAATAGCGAAAACGAGGCGGAGCGAGAGCCCGTTAGTCTTAATTAAGCCGATAAAATAATTTTATAGACGGCCAGAAGTTAAAGCGATATTTTAAATTTAGCTTTACAAAATTTGAAGGCTATTAAATATATTTACTATAGTATTTTTAAACTTTAGAAGATAATAGTCTTTGTACTTAACGAAGCTATATTCGTATAGCGATGGAAGTAGTTAATTAACGACTATACTAATTAGTAAAAGATATTACTATATTTATAGGATACGTATATATTATACCGCTACTAATAGGTTCGCTACTATATATCCTAGTATTGCAATTTTGGTTTAGTAGTTATTTCTCCTAACGAATCGATTAACTATTGCGTTAAGGGTTACTTAGTTAACGGTAAAATTAATTTGTTTACTCTCTTTAATGCTATTTATATTATAGTTGAAAGAGAATATAACTAGTACGTTAAGGAGATTGTTGATTAGGATATTAAAATACGAAGCGAGTTTATTAGGCTAGGGATGGAGGTACTGGGAGATTTACCCTAGCGGGTTATATATTGTAGTCTTAATCTTATTCGTCGTCAGTTACGTATTATTCAATTTGGAATACCTTTAGAATTAGGGAAAAGGCCAGCACGAGATCTAGGGGAGTATTATTGTACTGTTTAGAAGTAGTATGGTATACCCTATTACTATAAAATTCTAATAAAGTTTAAAATTAAAAGCTAGCTTGGCTACTAGGATATTTACTACTGCTATTATATCCGGGTACCGTTAGTACGTATTATCTTCCTTACTTCTATTCTTTTTTCAATTATTTCTATTCTCTTCTTAACTACCTCTACTCTATTCGATTAATAAACGAACTATAGAATTAACGTAACCCTTATTTACGTATTAAGGACCCTAAAATTACCGAAAGGATTAGGGGACGGCCAAAGAATAGTACGGTCGAATTGCCTAAAGACTAGTAAATTTCTAATAATGAACCGGCTATTAGGGGGAAAGGGAAGGGGAAAGGCAAGGGGAAGGGGAAGGGGAAGGGGAAGGAGGTTAAGAAGATAACGAAGGGGGTAAAGAAGGTAGTAAAAAGTAGTTAAATACTAAAGCTATTAGTCCGCCGGCGATAGTTTTGTTAGGAGATAATCGACGAAGTTAGTACGGGTAACGAGGAGGGCGAATAGAGTACTAGTAACGAAGAGGGCGAATAGAGTATTAGTAAGGCTTCTATTGTAGGTTCTACTATCGAGGTATAAGAACTAGAAGTACCCTCCTCGTTAGATCCTTTTACCTCTAATAATGAAGTTCTTACTCTTATACCCTCAATAAGTTCTAACGAATAGCCTGCCCGCAAGAAACGTATTGTAATACGTTCGTCGGTACCTTCGTTAGTACCTTCGTCAGTACCTCCAACGGTAATTAGAAGCGGGAGGGCTATTGGACCTTTAAAAAGGAAGCTTAGAAAGTAAAGGAAAGAGGGTTAAGTAGATAGATGAGTTGTATAAATATAACTAGGTACTTGGATACGTTTTAGCTTGTGTGACGACCCTCAATACTAACTAGATATTACGAGATTTGTATAAGGATGTTCAATACTAAGGGAAATATCACAGGGTTAGGGATTATTATGATACTGCGTGCGTAGGAATATCGAGATGGATATTACTATACCCGCAGTGTATACTGCGTGTGGAGGAAAGTGACACTGCGTGCCGAGGGAGTTTCTATTAATAATAGTATTAAAATAAGAAAGAACCTAATATATCTATATTACGTAGTATTATTTATATAGAGCGAAATATATAAATAAATATAGAATAAGATAGTAAATATTAGTATTAATACCCGAAGGTAAAGAAAAGTAAAATAAAGATAGGATATTATCGATATACTAATAATCAAATAAAAGTCCTCATTATTATCCTCATCCTCCTTATCTTTATTATTATTATTATTATTATCTTCTTCCTTAATTATCCTTAGGCAATTTAAACGAATGAGGGCCGAAAGTCTGGGGGCGGGGAATTCTTAAACTATTACTAATAGTAATATCTAGCTCCTTCTTTCTTTACTCCTTCTTCTTCCTCTCTTTATTCTCCTTACGGAAGTTCTCTACTTCCGTTTTTAATATAGTAAAATAGGTAGTAACGATATTTTAATTAAGGTAATTAATTATAATAGAAATTAGGAGGGTTAAACCGAAGCCGGGAGGAGGGATATTTTCGGAGGCGAGAGGGAGGGATTAGGGGGGTAGGGCCTAAAGGACCGAAGGAGTAGCTACGGGGGTAGGGTAAATATAAGCTTAGGGGGTAGGGCTAAAGCCGGGGCTCCTTTTAAAAGTATTAAAGGGCTAAAGGGTAAAATAATAGATAATATAGCGGAGGGTTTGAAAGCCAAAGTAATAAAAGTTTCGAAAGCCGGAGGAGGGATAGGGAAGGGGCCGGGGACTAGGGTAGTAAAAGTCTCGAAAGCCGGAAGGAGGGGGTTAAAGACCGGAGAAGTAAAATAGCGAAGTTTATTATTATAATCGATATAAGGGACGATAATTATTTTAAGCCCGAAAGTAAAGTCGATAGAGCCCTTAAAATATAATATTAATTTATATTTAAAAGAAAGTAGAAAGAAATTGGAAAATACTTATTTAAATATAATTCCCTTCTTTTTAAGGCGAATTATAGTGGGGATAGTATTTATAAGGTCATTATAATATTTATATATAGTATAATTATTTCTAATATTCTTCAATTCCCTTAATTTTTATAGCGCTTAATATATAATATATAATTTAGAATATTTAAGATTATAAAGGACCCTCTTTATAGTATAAATATAATATTTTATACCCCTACCTACCTTGGGTTCGATATAATAATAGCTATTTTATATATAGTAATAATATAGAATATTATACGGATAATTATATTTACTATTTTAGAAATATAAAAGTTAATATACAATAATAATTAAAAATATAAAAAATAAAGTATTTTATAATTTTGGACTTCTTTACTAAGGGGGTAATAATTACGGCTTCTATGGCTTTCTTTTCCTTTTCTAATAATTTAATATAGCAGGGGAGGTATTTACTTAGCAGATACTTAAATAATTAAGTATAAAAATTAATAGGAATATTAGGAGGATTATTAAGAGTATCGGGAAAATTATTACAAATAGCGGCGGTTAAGGTATTTAGAGAATTATTACGGCGGTAATAGCGCTTAAAGTACGTAGCGGGCTCCTTAAGAGGGCGGGTAAGAGGTTCGGAGGCGGGCGGTTAAATTAAATTAAACGTAGAGCCAATAGAATTAATAGGGCTAATAGGGCTAATAGGAGGGACGGATAGGTTAGAAGATATTATATTTATATAACGATTATTAAATAGATTAATTAAGCGTAAAGAAATAGATTAATTATAAAATTAATTATAATTTACGCAATTATATAATTTAGTTTAAGGAAGAAAAGAAGAGAAAGGAGGGGAGGAAAATAATTTTAAATAATAAATAGGACGTATACTAACAAAGGTACGAATATAAGTACGAATAGGCAGGCAAGCAGGCAAGCAGGCAAGCAGGCAATTACGCAAACGGCATTTACCAGGCAGGTTATTACAATAATAAAAATTAAACGATAAATTTAAAGACTACCTATTATTAATATATAGACCGCTAAAATTCGTATATATATAGTCGAATCGTATATAGACAATCGAATATACTAAATATCCTACTCTAAATCGTACCTTATACCTAAACCAGTTAAAACATCCTCTCCTCCATCCACTCGTTAATCCATTTTCCCGCCTATAGCATCCTCTCTTCCATTTATTCGTTAATCCATTTTCTCGCCTCTAGCACCATTAATAAGAGGGAAAGGCTACACTAATTTATTTTATTATTTAAATATACTATAAAATAGTATTTCCTTAGGCGGAGCCGGATATGCCCGAGGAAGACAGTGAAACGCCCATTTTTCCTTCCACTTTAGAAATGTTTTTTTCTTCTTTTTTTTTTTTTTTTTWAAAAAATAAATAAAGAATTACCCCTCCCGAATTTATTTCTTTATTATTTATTTATTAAATATTTTTAAATCCTCCTTAATTAAAGGCGGGATTAATTTCTAGTTAAGTATAAGGCAACTCTTCTCTCCTCTTATTATAGTACTATTTTCCTTTTTAGACTTTTTTACTTCTTTTTTTTTCTCTTTTATTTTTTTCTTTTTTTTTCTCCTTTTTTTTTTTCCCTTTTTTTTTTTTTTTTCTAGATTTTCTTTTCCTCCTTTTTAGACTTTTTTACTTCTTTTTTTTTCTCTTTTATTTTTTTCTTTTTTTTTCTCCTTTTTTTTTTTCCCTTTTTTTTTTTTTTTTCTAGATTTTCTTTTCC